>RDPX01000055.1:2031153-2112841 GCA_003991215.1 Morbakka virulenta
TGAAGCAGGAAAAGCTTTAAGGCTGAAAAACGGTTTCAGGTTTTTTTTTAGGAAATACCGAAACGGGGTGGGGGGAGAGAATCGGCTAACATAAGGCGCAACCCCACTATTTAAGATTGTTGGCTGGCTAATCAAGAACTTAAAATTTTTATCGTTACTATTGAACCAGACACGGTTTGAAAGATAAAGATCGACAATGATGACAATAAAAGAAATAAAAAGGAAAACAGGCAGGTATAGATATGCGCATGTATGTATATGTGTGTTTCACGGGGTGGGGATAGTGAGAGTAGAAATGTAAATTATGGATTAAAGGTACAAGAAATTGTATACGAATCCTGGGTATGGCTACAAATGCGAGAAAGAAAGGCCTTCTACATGTATGACATTCTTAATGTAAAGAAAAGAGAGGGTATGAGCATGGCAAATGAGTTGGTAGTGTGGATTGGATGTGTGTATTTTGCTATTTGGGTCTTTTGATTCCTTTAAGGAATCACAGGACTCAGACACATAAACTCGAAAATCCCCATCAAAATCCCTTTGATGAACAAAATGAAGGGGTCTAATTAGCAAGGTCGCAAAAAGGGAGATTGGTTCAGTGTTTTATTTGAGGTTAAAGTATATTGTCAAACTAAAAGGAGAAGCGTATCTAACAAAGAAGATATTATATCAGGTACAATGTAGCTTAAACCACATCAGACATAGAACAACGATCAATTACGGTGGAGAATTTTAAAGTAAATTCTAATTCAAAATAATATTTTGGTTTCTCCATAAACCTAGATGGTTTTTGACTCACATTAGAGATTAGCAGGCGTTTGTGAAAAAGCATGTGCCTGAACGATTCTTAATACAAAATGATTTGTTTTCATCGGATTTTACAAATACTGGGGAAGTTGAAGATGCGCATAAGAGAGAAACATAGCTAAAATGGATCTACTAAGTTTCGGTGTATTATATCTTGTAGTTTTTGTAGCTGTTTTGCTTTTTGTTTGAAACGTCTATTCATTCAATAAAGCGTTTGTATCTACATATCACACTCCACCGAAACCCATATATACACACACGCACCCACATATATATATATAATATATATATATATATATAATTTTTTTCACGCTACTGCGTCACAAGGTAACCTAATATAAGTATGTCTGCATCTCACGTCCGGACCAGGACCTCAGATCTATGTATATATATATTGATAAGCTGATGATTGTGAAGACATGAAACTGACAGTTCTAAACTAAGTTTTGTTGATTTTTTTTGTCGTCCACCATATGATAGCTCCAATATTCTTACATTATTGAGCACTGTCGATAGCTAATAATTACTTCGATACTGGTATATATATATATATATATATATATATGTTTGTGTGTGTGTGTGTGTGCGTGAGTCTCAGTATGATTAATGTTTATTATTAGCCACATTAAAGCCTCCTCCACATTTAAAAACATTTTGTCTCAAAAGCTCAGCTCGCAAGTTCTTTAAAACTTGTACTAGATACATTGATATAATGAGTTCTTTTCTGCAGACCTGTCATTTAAGCCTTCGGTGTCGTACAAATTTGATCAATGCTAAACGAAAACATCTAAAATATTTCAAGCTACAGATAAGGTCTGTCTTTACCTGAAACTTCAAGCCTTAGTTAGGCCTTAACCCATATCTTCTTCTATTATTACTTCTTCTTCTTCTTGAACCACTCTGCTGAAAGAGTTGAAATTAAATAATGAACAATTTCCATCTTGTGTATTTTTACACTATCATCATATTTCATTGCAATGAAGGACCTAGCCGTACTTTGAACAAGCGCTGTTCACTTTTGCTTTTATCATATTCAGTGAAATGATCACGTTTGACGCAAATTCATGCTTTGAAGAAGGACTAAGTACAGTTGCCACTTCAATAAATTAAGTTGGCTTGGTAATTGCCTCAAGGTGTGAGCAGAGCGTGTTCTTTTTACTTCTTTTATTTCAATCACATATTGCTTCACAATACTGTACTCTCTTCAAGAAAAGAATTTCTCGATAAATCTCAAAGAGTTCCCTTACGTCACCATTACAAAGGGGAATATACACTGAGAACATGGCGCAGTGTTGACGACAGCTGAAATTCTCTGTTAAGAGAGACGGTTATTCGTTTTGGTTGTCAAGTTCTTATTGACAAAAACGTGGTAAGTTGGCACCAGCAGAGAATTTTTTCCTGGTTATGTTACAAATAATTGGTCTGACTTCATCGAAGGAGCCTACTTTGATATGAAAAAAATTTTCCTCTCCTGACAAGTTTATAACATTTTCCAGATATACCTCTGAGCCCAAACCTACGTTTTGCAGATTTTCATTTTTCAGAACAGTAAATATTATGTGCTTAACAAAGCTAATCACTAAAAATCTAAAGGAATAAAATGTAATGTTGAAGGCAATGTCATAAAGACGACGCAGCAAAGGCTTCGCTGTTTAAAGGTCACAATTCACTTACTGCAGCCAGAATTTTCCATCCGACTTTTTATTCCTATTACTCAATTTAACACACCCAGAACAGCCTTGGCTTGATGGTTAGTGCAACTGCACCCAAACCAGGAATTCCGGGTTCGATTTCCCGAGCGGGCGACTTTGGAAATTCACAAAAGAAAAAGCCATTGGTTGGCGTCAGGAAGGGCATCCGGCCAAGAAATTCATCACTGCCATATCCAAGTCCCTGTAAATGGCGTCGTCCAAATCCCAGTTACTGGGGGGAAATGACGGTAAAACCAACAATAAACCCCTCAATTTACCCCCCAAAACCACATCTTTCTCCCTGCACATCTTAACCACAATGTATTTATTATTAAAAAGGTTTGTTTATTGCATGTAGTGAACTGCTCCCAAACCGTGTTTGCGACAGTTAGTCGAAGCTTTCAATCAACTGTAGAGGGAGCATGGAAAGAAATGTAATATTTCAAAGTTATAGAAAAAATCCAAGATTTTGGCACCCCCAGGGCTTCTACAGCCTATTATAATTTTTTTTATTATCTAGATAGATAGATACTGATGTAGACTTATTTACGAATCTTTGCATGTATAGACGCTCGGGTGTATAACTTTCAACTTAGCCTAGTATGCCTACACAGTTGTTCGTTTCTGACGTGTCATAATATCGTCGTCCTTTTCACGTCATTAAAAATAAATTCTCCTCCCCTTTATATTCCCATGAATTGGCCGTCTTTCCACTTTTGTCAGCGTATAAGGTCTTATTCTTTTGATAAAAACCTGTCTCCCACCAAACTTTGTTATGACCCTGACATTGGGAAACTAACATTTTCTACACCGTGTCCAAAAGAAACGTTTGACTGCACAGAGTAGAGACATTTTTGCAAAATAATTTGATAACCAACCCTAACAGAGAAAATGGAACGGACAACCTTGGCAAAAAGTATATAAGAATGAAAAGATATCAGTTTATGTTTTCTAGAGTTATTTTTTTAATACAGGGCATATACTACGAATGGGCAAAGACGAGGACACTTACCACAGTTATTTCTGGGCATTGTCTTTTCTTTTGATTCTTCACCTAAAGGACGCAGCAGAGTGTCCAACTCTGACAGCTCTGTAACTAAGAAATCTCAAATACACCATTAGAACACCTTGAGTAAATCCTCTAGTGATAAGGAAGATTGTAAAAAGTCGAGAAAAGGTTATTGTCTTACGAATATTTCGAAAAGACAAGCCCTCAATTCTTGAATGTTTTGAAAAACAAGCTCTCAATTCTTAAATGCTTCGAAAAGACAAGCCTTCAATTCTTGAATGTTTCGAAAAGACAAGCCCTCAATTCTTGAATGTTTCGAAAAGACAAGCCCTCAATTCTTGAATGTTTCGAAAAGACAAGCCCTCAATTCTTGAATTTTTTGAAAAATAAGCTCTCAATTCTTGAATGTTTCGAAAAAACAAGCCCTCGATACTCGAATGTTTCGAAAAGACAAGCTCTCGATTCTTTATTGTGAAATTCGACGTCTTAATGGTTAGTACCAGCAAATTCAATACAGATTTTGTGTGGTTGAGTGGTTCTTGATTGAATAGGTTATTTTAGTTTTCTTTTATAATTTTATTCATATTAGTTAATTGGTGGTTTCCATAGAATTTCAACAGCAAGAAAACGTTTAAAAATAAAAGCAGCTGTGCTTAGACCACTAAAATGTAGAACTGTCTTGCGGCATTTAAAATTGTTAGACTCATAAACATCTTGCAGGTAGTAGTCGTTGTAAATAAATTGAAAAGAAATGAAGTTTTACCTCAATATTGCTTTCTGTCATGACCTTGGTGAAAGTACTTTTATGAAAGTTATTCTAAAAATATTTTGAATGATTGCAATGGGGAAAAAAGAAAATTATAATATTCATAATGTATGGTGGTATTTTCTCTGATTAATCATAGGCAGGGCAAAGTACCCTCACTCATTGGGATTCAACATCTTGTTTTCTATCACTGCTCAATCTTCTTCACAGAACAAAAATCTGTTTNATGTTTCGAAAAAACAAGCCCTCGATACTCGAATGTTTCGAAAAGACAAGCTCTCGATTCTTTATTGTGAAATTCGACGTCTTAATGGTTAGTACCAGCAATTTCAATACAGATTTTGTGTGGTTGAGTGGTTCTTGATTGAATAGGTTATTTTAGTTTTCTTTTATAATTTTATTCATATTAGTTAATTGGTGGTTTCCATAGAATTTCAACAGCAAGAAAACGTTTAAAAATAAAAGCAGCTGTGCTTAGACCACTAAAATGTAGAACTGTCTTGCGGCATTTAAAATTGTTAGACTCATAAACATCTTGCAGGTAGTAGTCGTTGTAAATAAATTGAAAAGAAATGAAGTTTTACCTCAATATTGCTTTCTGTCATGACCTTGGTGAAAGTACTTTTATGAAAGTTATTCTAAAAATATTTTGAATGATTGCAATGGGGAAAAAAGAAAATTATAATATTCATAATGTATGGTGGTATTTTCTCTGATTAATCATAGGCAGGGCAAAGTACCCTCACTCATTGGGATTCAACATCTTGTTTTCTATCACTGCTCAATCTTCTTCACAGAACAAAAATCTGTTTTCAATACTCTATACCTAATACTGTTGGTAACATAATTAAGCCAGGGGTAATCTATTTGAATTACAAGAGCCTACCAAAACTGAAGACCCCTAGACTCAAAAACAAGGGCAAGATCCATTTAAAAATTGTTTAAAGAAATAACCACTATTTTGGTTGATTTTGAAGCACCTTAGTGTACTTCAAATTAAAGGATCATAATTTGCTATCTAATATAATAATTTGGATGGCAAATCCATTATCAAATGGTGCACCATTTCTAAATTTCTCTTCAACCACGTTCACTTGCTTTCTTTCTGTAAGGACAGTAAAGATGAAAGTTGGAGTGATTTATGGTATCACTAGCAAGCATTGGGGCATTAAAGTCCGTATGTTAACCATTTGTTAAGACACTCTGACCCTCATGTATTAGAAGGTAGGTATAATAAAACGTGAAGTGCGTAATTCCAGTATGCTTTGATTTGAACTGAAGAAAACAAAAAAGGCTACACCGTTGTCGGAGCCCGGCTGATCGAGCTTTGAATGATTACATTTCCAGGACTGACTTTTTTTGGTTGGAGAGAAGAAATAGTAAACTGTACACACACATCAAAAAAATGTTTTTTCAAGGCAGGCTAGTCTTAAATGAGATTTTTTGGTTTGTGCATACAACAAAACTAAACTTTACAGGTAATATTTTTTTGTGCCTGGAGAGACTTTTAGTAAAATTTCATGGGATCTTAAGAAATTAACTATTCCATTGCCCAACCCCAATGGCAAAGAAATGAGTATATTTGTCAAATGTTTTGTTTTAAAACCCATCAAAGACTTTACATCATTTTGTTTTAGATGTAGGAATACTCTTTACAGTTATCTTAATAAAGCAACGTTCTTTACACCTTAAAACATTGTAACATTTTGAATACAAAGAAGGAATTATTTGAAAGCAAACTTTTCTCAGCACACTCCAGTTTAGAATAAGCTTTAAGTCTTTGAACAGCTTTGAAATCAATTCAAAAATTTCTAATGCATTACCCTCCCTAAAGTTATTCCATCTCTCGGACATTTTCCCATCCTTTGTGAGCAACCTTCCGTTCTTGTTCCCTCTTCTTTGTATGACCTCTGTCTCTCTTTATCTTTCCCTCGCCATGGTACTTTAGTGTCGGCCATACATTTAGGTTATATGGTGGCAGTTTTTATTAAGAACAACTCCTATAAATTATAGGAGGTTAAAATTTGGGAACCGTAAGGTCCAACAGACTAATAATCACTAAGATTTACTAGCATGTTCACATTGCCATAAGGATATGGAAAGAAATTTCGTTCCGCATTACCGACAAGGACAAGAACGAATTTGAATACTGAGTTCCAAATAGCAAATACCTAAGCCAAGTTAAATTATTCTTAAATTATTTTCATTAATGAATCAGTTTGGACAGAAGTGTCGCTGGGTGTATCAAGAGTTACTTGGTATTCCATGTTTTTAATACATGTATTTCAGCAAGTCGCTTTTAAGCTTTGTAATTTGTTTAGAAGGAAGTATTAAGTAATTAAAAATACATTGTGGCTAAAACTCTAAAAAGCTTGCAAATCAGTTAGGTGAAGCTCCCCATTGATCTTTTAAAAGGTTGTTGATAATATTGTGGTCACACTAAAAGATTACTACGCCTTATTTTCCTGCTTTTTCCATCCAAGACAAAGCTAATTATATTATAATCAATAAGCTCAGAAAACGAAATGAAACTTCTTTTCAAACTCAAATTCTTTGAGTTTCCGGGAAAAAAACGTGTTTTTTTTAATTTAGCTGTAATTTTTAACTTTAATGAAATTTTACTATATGTTTGCAATGAAATAGATATTTATTTACCATTGTATATCCCGTGTTTCTTTTTGGGAACTACCTTATATCCTTTCATAAATGCAAAGCTGGTTGTGTTATTTGATTGACAGTTTATCAAGCCCCTAAAAAACAATTTTGGAGATTTCTTGAATTTGAACAGATGAGAAACAATAAGACTGAATGAATAAGAAAAAATAAGATCACAGGAACGGATAATACGCATGACAAAGCTTCGCCTTCTTGTTTATGTTTGTGGATCAAAAAATTATCTTGTGGAATCCAGTTGTTGAAGAAAGGTCAAAATAATACAAGAGAATAATTGCAAAAGTCTTATTGACTTTCCGCAAGTTAGACCTTACCTTAGACCTTAGGTCCTCCAATCCCGTTCAGGATATCGGGCAGCAAGACTTCTCCATCGCCTACGGTCGTCAGCTACGGCTTGAGCGGTTCTGGGAGACAGCCCTCGTACAGTCACATCACTCCTGAATGTAGCTTGCCACGTTCTCACAGGTCTGCCTCTTCGTCTGCTTCCATCTACAGGTTTCCATTTCATTACTTGCTTCGCGTATCTGCTGGGTGGTAATCTGAGCACATGTCCTGCAAGTCTCCATCGTCTCTCTTCTACTTTCTTGTGTAATTGCCCTTGCTCTGTTCGTCTATAAATTTCNAAGAGAATAATTGCAAAAGTCTTATGGACTTTCCGCAAGTTAGACCTTAGGTCCTCCAATCCCGTTCAGGATATCGGGCAGCAAGACTTCTCCATCGCCTACGGTCGTCAGCTACGGCTTGAGCGGTTCTGGGAGACAGCCCTCGTACAGTCACATCACTCCTGAATGTAGCTTGCCACGTTCTCACAGGTCTGCCTCTTCGTCTGCTTCCATCTACAGGTTTCCATTTCATTACTTGCTTCGCGTATCAGCTGGGTGGTAATCTGAGCACATGTCCTGCAAGTCTCCATCGTCTTTCTTCTACTTTCTTGTGTAATTGCCCATGCTCTGTTCTGCGAGTTGTATTTGTAAGAAACTTTGATTGTATTTCTTACTAAATATTTTTTAACAATTAGGAGATTTTACTGGATTGGTAACTCCTTTTCACTAAAATTTAACTGAAATTTTCTTCAGACATTCCAAAAAATACTTCTTTTATTGAAGGAAAACTTAATTCTCCACACATGCCATCTTGACCCACTCAATTTTTCGACAAAACTGTTTTTTTCACATCCCATTTCGACTTGCAGGGGAGCATGAAGTCACTTCTATTCCAAAGTCATTTCTGAACTCATTTGGGAATTTGTACAGAATTCAGTTCAAATGTAGCCATTATTTTCACTTTGTAATTTTTCAGATTGTCTAAGTCATTTATTCTGCCTCCAAAAAATCTTGCCAGATAATGTGATTAAATCATTTTATCACTTTCAGAATACACGGACTTACTGGTATTACCTTCTCGGGGTAATAGCAGAGAAGTAATATTTTTAGCGACATATTTTGTCTGGAAAATCCCATTTTCACTCCTTTGGGATAGCCTTATTTTTCCATTTCATGGAAAAATTTTTATGCCTTTACTCTGATTGGTTTTATTTGTGAAGTGTTCTTTATAGCTAAAAGTGGCTGTGAGTTTAAATGATGTAATTACGTTACACTCAGAGGTGTCAAAACTACACATTAAACTTTGCGGTATCTTACCCCAAACACACATGCGGACACAAACCTGCTACACTTTCGAAGTGCTTCCTGCATCGTTGATGCACAGTTAAAAGGAAAAGAAACAACTTTTTCATACCAATGAAAGGAAATAAATTGTTTAATCTGAAAACTATTGAGTAGACAGATTTTTGTGTAATGTAGAATGGGTATAGAGTTTTGGTCTTAACTTATTCAAAAAATAGTTTGAAAAACAACTCTAGTAGTAGTATTCCATTAATATATTGCAGTTCAAGGCATATTATATGCTTGTTAAATTGTATGGATGAAAAACCACCTTATATTATGCCAACCCAAAGCCAACGAGTTATTTGTTGCCTATATACTCTGGAGGACAACGACCTCTGTTACTTTAAACTCAAATGTGAGAAGCATACTATATAATAAAGTACCCTGTAGTACAACCATTGCATTTTGTATGATTAATCCATGAAAAGCTAACTGGTGCTTTGTATTTTTTGGAAGAGATATAGGAATAATATCTATAGCGAATAGTTAAACTGTATAAAAAATACTGCGAATACTGGGGCCTAAAAAGTTAATCTCCTTTTGTTACAGTTGGTTTTACTGTCAATCACTACCAATTACTGAATAGAATTCGGAAAGGTCTGGAAACCAAGGCTCTCGTTAAAAGCCCATTCTTTTTCACATTGAATTAAAAACCTTGTCGTAATGCGTAAAGCAAATTTGATAGACATGGCTTCAGCAACCCAAAGCTGATAAAGGTTATCTTGGCAAAAATTAGGTCACATCAATTTCTGGAATCAATACCGGCATTTTTTTTCTATTATTTTATTTAACAAAATAATGGTCTGAGAATATTTTTTATATAAAAACTCCAACAGAAGATTTCAATATTTATGGCAAATCTGTGGGGGTTGGTGTATTACCATTGTGTATCTATGCATCTTCAACGAATTTGCGGAAAATGACCAGCTACATTATCTAACGCGTCTTCCCTTTCTACTTGACTTACCATCTTTGATGGCACCCAGTTTAAAGCCATTTATGTTTTAAATGATACCAATATAACAGACGTTAAAATCTTGAAACTCAAATCATCTCTTGTCTTGTTTTCTTCTCCAATTCAAAGCCACACTAAACCATAAGATATCGTCTAATTCTTAAGTTTCCGGTTTTTTTTCTCTCCTGTTCTGGCGAGGTACTGCAGCAGCAAAGCAATTCCTATTTTACTCAAAATTAATTTTTTGGCCAAGTAGAAGCAGAAAGTCTGCCAATTTTAACTGAACGAAGAATATAGCTTGCTAAATTAATTGACAACAAAGGAAAAAAGAAAGAAAATAGAAATGTAGAAAGAAAAAAGAAAGAAAGATAAGAAAAGAGGAAAGAAAGAAACAAGAAAAGAAAATAATTGGCAGTCTCTATCTACTTTCAAAACTGTTAAACTTGGAGAGGGAGATAAACCAAAATGACTCTTTCCGGAAAATAATCATATCATTAGAAAATTTATCCTCTTAAGCTTCTAGATCTTTTTGAACAAAGTAGTGATCTGAAAATAAGCCATTGACCAATCCCGTTAGTCCGAGATATTGACAAAACTCATTATCATTTAACACACCATAAGATAAATATCTGAAATAATCAATTCATTTTACTAGAACGTTTATGAACCTAAAGGAGGGAAAGGAAATATTCTGTCTTCAATTGCTAATCCATTAGGCGGTACGTATGTGTCTGTATGTTGTATAAGTCCATAAAGACTTTGTCTTGCACTCTCTTTTGATTTCATTTCTTGTAAGCATCCGAGGAACGCTCATTCCAATTGGTGTAAACGAGCTGTTTATTATTTTCATTTACATTTTTACTTTAGGATCATTTTAATTGACTTTTGGATTACTATCTCAAATAATTTTCCCTTGTTCTTTTCCATCCTTGCGAATATTCGAAATGGAACCTGCTTCGAATGAATTCCGTTGCACCGACGCCAGATTCCTGAGTAAAAAGCATATCGTATTCGACAGATATTCAATGACAGGCAAGCAGAGTTTCGAATGTCTGCAGATCAAATCGAATCTAATGTTATGTGTGCCAAATACCACGATTTTTTAGACCATGTTTCTTCTTACTATTAATGAACCAGCCACAGTAACTACAAAAAGGGCCCTGTGTAGATTACATTTTTGCAAATCCTAATTTTCCGCAAAATATTAGCAGAGAAATGATGAGAAAGAAGGTAACACTAATGCAGTTATCAACCAAAGCTTAGAACGCTTTTATGTTACTTTGTAGCTTTAAGGACGTACAGAAGTACTTTGATATATACTGCACGTCCGAAACAGAAAAAGTTTAAGGTAATCGAAAAGTAAGAAAATGGTATACACTTCTGCAATCACAAGTGCAACGCAGATATTGAATGCTCCTTTTTGTCAGCCTTTTTGTAAATGTCATATTTTATCGTAATCTGTGACAAAATCATATGCCTTCAGACACCAAGCATAATTAATTACAATTATGAGATTGCATATGGTAGCGTGTGGAAAGGAGTCAACGAGAATAATAAGAAACATTTACTTGACAAACATAAAAAGTCCTCTCCGTTGAAGAAAATATTTGAGAAACTAATTTGTGGTTGCTAGTATAAGGGGTTTTTTCAGTAATAGAAGTTTTCCATCCTTAAATTGAAATATTTTATACTTACGTGTCTACTTATAAATACTGGTTTTGTTGCTGCAAGATAAAGAATCACCATCCACCTCAAACAATACTCCATCGTCCATTGTAACCGCTTTAAACTCTCTAATTTTTTCTTTGAGTTAAATCCTGCTTTCTTAAAGTCAGGTTACAACACACTATGCAGTTTCGTCTGAAGCATGTTGTACATGATTTGTAAGTGATTTCAAGCAGCAGAATAAAATGCAGTTCTTACTGCGCTGGTGTGCTTATCAGCGGTCTGCAATGGCTGGCCAAACAGGTGCACATTTAATTCAATATCCCAGAGGAGATACCTTGATGAAGTAACCATGAAATAAAATAAAATAATGATATGATGGTACAATTAGTATTTTATTGGTAATTAAATTGATGTAATGATATAATCTAATACTGTAATTATACACCACTGTATTTTCTTAGATTTATTTATTTTATTGCTTTTTCAAAACCCGCCTGGAGTCTGTCTAGAAAGAAAGCCAGTGCATTATAAACCCTAACAAATCGACTACATTTAAAAAACTAAAATGCCACGAAAATACGAATTCTCCAGACGTTCATCTAACTCCCTTAGAAAATAGTTAAAAGTGACGTATGCATAAATTAAAATAAGAAACAACAACAAAACGAAATAATGATCTTATGATTTTGCCAAAAGTCCAGCTCGAACTTACGAGATCTGAGTTCATCTTGTACAACTTGCTTTCAAGATGGACCAAACAGGCTAAGGCTAACTTTATTAGGAAAATAAAGAATTTTCATTATTATAACTTTATTATAACATTCTTACATTTATGATATTACCATAACTGTGAGAAATGCAGAATCACAATACATGATGTGAAACACAACAGACACAGAGAGAGACAGACAGACACACAGAGAGAGAGAGACAGAGAGACAGACAGAGACAGAGAGAGAGACAGACAGACAGATAGACAGAGAGAGAGCGAGAGAGACACACACACACACAGAAATTTTAANGGCTAAGGCTAACTTTATTAGGAAAATAAAGAATTTTCATTATTATAACTTTTTCAGTCTTCATTCTTACATTTATGATATTACCATAACTGTGAGAAATGCAGAATCACAATACATGATGTGAAACACAACAGAGAGAGAGAGAGAGAGAGAGAGAGAGACAGACAGACACACAGAGAGAGAGAGACAGAGAGACAGACAGAGACACAGAGAGAGACAGACAGACAGATAGACACACAGAGAGAGAGACACACACACACACACACACACACACACACACACACACAGAAATTTTAAGATTTAGGTTTATTTAATTTCGCTTTATCCATTTATCGTGTTAAATAAAGTACACAATTGATAGCAGTTTTCACTAACTCGCTTATATATCTTTTAAAACATCCGGAATGAATAATAAATAAGTAAATGAATAAATAAACAAACAAACAGCAAACAAACAGATAAAATACATAAATAAATTAAAAAATTAGATAAATGAATAAATAAGCAAATAAATGAAACAAGACTGTGCTGTATAGCTGGTATTATACTTATTTCAACTATCTTAAATACCCATATCTACTTGGACACAATTTCAACTCATTGCTCTAGACATAGCTCCCTTTAAATTTCAACTCCTTTTCTGTATTTTACCCCTTAGCTCATGTTCAGTTGAAATTGTTGCCATGCCTTTGCAGACCATTTGGCAAAATGGACCTACATCTTTTAGTGCCTTTGTTATCTTAATATCAATTAAATTATCAAAAAATCTCCACTGTGAAAGTAGAAAAAAAAAAAGAAATTCACTGTGAAAAAAACACGACGTGAGGGGATTGAGATTGACTGTTAATGAGAAAAAAATCGATCTCAAGTTTGCTTTAAACACAGCACTCGTTTTTGCTTTCGTTTTTTTTTTTAATCTTCCTGCTTTACTCTTCCTTAGTCCTTAGTCTTATCTACCCTTTGGACTTGGCATTTTCCTTCCAAGTTTATTTTTTTGTCCAAAAACAATTGAAGTAGTCTGACAAAAAACATGATATTAGAGAGGGTAGTTGGGGTGCCATCATGTAATACTATACTTCTTCTTCGTGTCCTTGACACATCACATGTGGCTTGACTGGTGCTTAGCGATGTTAATTGTAGCTGGTGTTGGTTGGTGTAATTCCTCTGGTCATCTGTGTATCCTTCGATGTTGAAGAAGGCGACAGCCAGGGCCGGTCCTAAAGAGGACCCGTGTTGATGCTTCTGAGTTGATTGGCTTATATCGTAGAGATTCGTAGTTAGGTAGGGCTGTGATTTGTCAAGGTAGGTACAGAGTATTGGCCTGATATTCAGTTTCCAAGATGCCCCGAGCTGAGGCTTTCTGCCTGTATCCCACAATACCATATTTGACTTCAGGCCAGGAAATTGCAAGACACGTATACCAAAACGACGTTATGTTTAACAAGAGAAGATGATGATAGCTCCACTACCATTTTAGTATGATTTACCCCAAATAAACTTTTTGTTTTTCTTTATCAAATCACAATAGGGGTGTCTCAACTTGTAATATTACACAAGTGTACACTTAAAATCTGTTCCCTGTCTTATTTTTTTACTGTCCCCCTCCTGTACCCCGTACCTTTATTGTCGTTTGTCTTTCTTCCAGTGAAATAGCGGCATTACTAAGATTTTTTCTTCTGTGGAGAATTCAAGTGCAGTATGACATTAGAAAGTTTATATTACCCCTCTGATCTCTCGGAAGCAATCTCTAGACAGCGAGGCTTTCATGGTGTAATTTACAAGAGCCTTCATACAAGATAATTCCTGTCTTATCAACTTATTGTTTGCAGAAGTGTTATTAAAATTACTTTTTAAAATTAATATGATTTTGGGCAAATACTGTTTTGTTACCACTCATTGGGGACGAGATGAACATAACATACAGTCTGCAAACCCAGCATATTTAATCAATAATAAAAAAGTGGCAATCAACGACCTATTAACCTTTTTTGATTGCCTGTCTGGAGCAAAACAAAACCATACGTCGATTCTTTTTTATGTGCAAAACTTTCTGATCATTATTATCTTTTGGTGGCCTTTGGCAAGTAGTTTAGGGGAGCAAATAATGTACTGAAAATATTGGGATTTTTTTTTATCAAAACAAAAATATTTGATCGATTTTCCTTAACTGTCACGCAATGGATAAGGAAAGACAATGTTCGGCAGACTGAGAAAGCGCTTATGGTCGTTTCAAAAATAGTTTCAAAGGAACAGAACAAGACCGGCCTGACTCACAAGATAACAATCATAGTTTAGTTATGATACATCTGGTATTGCTTGTAATTAATTACAAAGAAGTGTAACATCCGGGTTAAAAGAGGAGATTGACGGAGAGAACACGTCGAAAAAGCAATCGTCTACCACTTACGAACACAGCCTACTCTTGACCACTGAAGAAAGGCTTAGCTGCACCGAGGAACCGTGAGGGCGCACATGTGAGAGCTGAGCCGTGGTTTCGGTACTTAGGGTTTTGGGTTTTGTGAATCAGCGTAAATTCCATATAATTTTTTGCGGGTTTTAGTTTGTGTGGATTTCTTTTAGCCGATGTAGGTAAGCGGAGTGTACAATTTTGGCCTTCATTCTTTTTTTAAACATAACTAAAATAGTCGGGATCGATCGCCCTTATTTTGTACACACAGGAGAATCCATTCCAAGGAAACAATCTTAAACTTTTCGTTTTATTCTTCCGTAAAAGGTTAGGCTGTCTTTGCTGCAACCAACATTTCCTTGTTCAGCCATTCTTTAGTTACCGTCCTATTAAATTTTTCTCTTTGGTTTGAAATAGTGTCTGCAAGACACATCAAGGAGTAGCTTAAAGAACTTCAACCAGGTGTTTTTTTTGTGGAGACGTACCACTCTGCAGGTTGTTCCACCTTGGGTGTTAATACAGACCATTTAAGGTCTCAACTTCTTTTATCTCAGCTTCAAAATACAAGGCTTATCCTCGAGAAGATGGCGGTGGAAAAGAAGCTAGGAGGAGGTTTGGTTGAGACCAAAATTGATTGTTTGAAACACGAGAAGGAAATAATGCTTTATTGAGTCATCAATGTAAAACGATATTTTCTGATTATGTTGCAATTTCCCCTGGAAAGACAACTTATAAGCATTTGTGTATGAAATTTAGGGTTAAAGTCAGTTCTGAAAATGTCTTAATTGACTTTAGTAATTTTGTGCTCAAAATCTCTAAACAATTTCTCCACTTCTCGTCACCCCTGTGCCCCATTTTATTTTAATTAGTGACCAGAGAATTGGAATTTGCAAGACAAAATAAATAATTAAAAAAAAATTTGCGTTTACCATTTTTACTTTTACATTTTTACTTACACAAATCATCAACAAAACAAAAGTTTCAAGAGTTGTCAATTTTATAAAGAATATATCTTCCAATTGTAGACGGAATTCAAATGTATATGATCTTCTCAACAGCACCTTTTTTCAAAACGTATGCTATCAGACCAGACCTTCTGCCAAAAACAACCCTCAACTAGGAAAGCTTTAAACCAACCAATAAAGCATCCGTAGCCATAGTGCACCTTTAACGTCTGTTCAACGAATTCGTTGTCAAATATTCTTCATGCTCAAATCCACTCTCTTCTCTTCTAGCAAGTTGTCTGAGAAACTTTGATTTTCTTTTTATTGTATCTCATTGTCTTTGAAGGTGATTTCTGCCTGTGGTATTTCACCTGGTACAAGATCTGCAACAAATATAGCTAATGCTTGATCAGAAACATTATCGTGGAGACCCTCTGACTGGATGTCAGTATCATCAAAGCCATCACCTGCAGTATTGTAAGATGTGGTAGTGGGCAAAGAAAAAGTGATGGCATACGACTCTTTTCCGCTGAATTAGAAAAATTTCTCTTTCCTTAACACTCATTTCCCCTTTCCAATTAACAAACCACATTTCAAGATTCTTATCCTCTTTTAACCAGTGTTACTGTTCAAAACAATTGCCCAAGGAGAGGTGTTGCATTCGGAGCGCAAAACCAAAATAATATCCTTCTGTTTTCCTTTGACACGTAAACATGATTATCATTCTAAAATTGTCACAAAACAAAAGAACTCTGGACCTATCGGAGATAGAATGTGTTTAATTCTTTCACCAGGCATGACTTTATCTGCCCAAGATTAGACTACCAGCATAAACAGCTAGCTCTTCGTCAGCAGGAATTCCTTTGAAATAGCTTTAGAGAATTTGCAGCACTTATAACTACCCTGTGGATGACCGGTAAAAAGATTCCTGGAATGTGCATCAGTTTTTCAAGACTTTGACTCGGATAACTTTCCCAGACTTAGTACTCTTCTTTCCTTGGAATTTTCACATCGCAAGTTGCTTCGTGATCTACTGCTACTGCAAATGGAACCAAAACAGATTTGAGATTGCTGTGGGCTATCGTTGTGGTGATCATCATCATTATCTTTGTTTACAGTTCATTTTCCTTGTCACCATGGGTTGCATGTGGTTTTCTTGATAACTCTTTTCAAAGTTTTGTGACTTTGTACAGGGTCTTTTTTCTAAATAACTTTCATATTTGTTTTAGGTTGTCTTCCTCCTCTTCTTCCTTTTACTTTGGAATTTCTGTATTTGCTGACCTGAGAAAAAATATCTTTTCTAAGGTTCCTCTAAACTTTTAAAAAATTTTACAAGATAGTCTGCATAAAGCATTTTCTGAGTTAAAATATTCCTCCATTCTCTTGATATTGGATTGGGAATCATAAAAATAACAAAGAACTAACATAGACATCTGATGTGCACCTCCTTCTTCAGTGAGCTTTTATTCAACTGTGTTACTGACTCCAACTGCATCATTGCTGTTATTATACATAGCAATTAGTGTTTCACGTTTTCTCGTAGCCCATCCGACATCATCCTTACGGAGCCTTTCAAAAACACTTTATAGACCTACAAAAGTAAAATAAAGCTTCTTTTTATTTCCTATATTCTTTTTCTCCAATTATTACACAGTAAAAATTGCACCAATAGTTCCTCTAACAGGCCTTAAACCATTGCATTGCATTGTATCTAAAACTTTCCTAATTTCTTATTTAATAACCATTATGAAGATTATCATGATATGCTACAGTAATTTCAGGCCTCCATAATTTCCTCTCTGGAGTCTCTTCTTTTTTATCTTTAAAGCATTTCACTATAATACTAGTGTTTCATTTGGGTGAAATTTTCTTTCCTTCCACAAACTCATTAAAGAGGACATTTATTCTCTCTATAAAAGATTCACCCGAGCCTGGTAGCATTGTTTTTACCATAATGTAGATAGTTGAACTTTGTTCCAACCACACATTTTGTGTCTAGTTCTCACCAAATCTTTCTTCCTTATCTCCCGTAGGTCTTTAACGTGTGCCCCAACATTTAACCTCTGTGTTACATTTTCAATTGCAGCGACAAAGCTTTCTTAATCAGGTATTTTTAACTCCTAGAAACTTCTTTTTGAGAAAGGACTACTAGACCCCTTTTTAAGTTACACTTTAAACCAAAAATTACAATTTGATTTTGAGAAGCAATTGCTTCTCCTGGTACGTCCTTCACACCCTTAACTAATATTTTGTTTTTGCTCTGCACCAGAATATTGTCAATCTTTGTTACGGTCACCAGACGTGTATACACGTTTGGTGACTGTAACAAATATGATAAAATTAACAGTAATAAATCCGTTGTCTCCCTTTTAAAACAACGTGTTACAGCACATCAAGTTTAATGCTAATCCCATCTCAAGAATACATTTACCCTTAATGTTCTTTACACTACAACCATTGCCTCAACACGTTTGAATCCATTTGTTTCTCTGCCAATATGACCATTGATGTAAGATCCAATAACAACCATGTCATTCTTACACATTTTTGCATCAAGATCTATCAGGCCTTTATCAAACCTTTCTTGCTTATCATCGGCAAAGCCTTTTTGTGGGGCATATGAGGACACAATAGCAACTGCCCTATTTTCAAAAAAGTAACTTAATCATTATCAGTGTATCAGTGACATATTTAACTTCAATAACCGTTTTGACCCACTGCTTAACGCAAAAGATTCCAACTTCACCATAGCCTAAAGTATGACCTATCCAGAGCAGACGATACGATCTACTCTTACCAGTCATCTCCCTTGGTGGGTCCTCTTCATTTGATTTACTGTACAGGGCAGACATCAATCGTCCTTCTGTCCGTAACTGGACCCAAGAAATGACTCCTACAAGTTATTGGGAGCCCTTGGGACACAGGGGTTCCCACTAGTTAATCTACCTATTGCCTTTTATTTACTGAAGGACATTTAATTCCACGCAACAGTTGCAGAATTCAACAGGCAGAAGTTTCTGCAGCATTACAGGAGTATTTCCAAAATTCTACAATTAATGAGAAAATTCAAAAATTATTTAAAAATCTGTCCAATAATATTTCTGAAACGAAGGGAAAATAATTATAAAAATCCAAAACAACTGAATAGCTTTTAAAGGTCACTGACACCAAGGACTTCAGTTTCAGAGCAACCGGTAGTGTGGAGCGCGTGGTAATAGGTGTGGTTGACAAATTAAGCAATTATAAGCTTAATTTGTCAACCACAACAATAAATAAATTATATTACCGTTATAAGGCATTGAATAGTCTTCAATGCCTTATAACGGCCAGTTTTTCCAACAACAAAAAGTAGCACTTCGGCCGACATCAAAAGTGATGGCCTCCTCCTCTTTAATGATCAGTAAAATGTTAGATGTTTAAGGGTTCGTTGCTCTGAGAATCTCTACATATTATGTGCCAGAAAACAATAAATGATGTTTACACATAAGCTTGGTCACACTTTATGAACAATGATGGTTTCTGAACTTAGTATTAACCATGGATAAAATGATTTTGTATTTGATGTCCAGTGGATGTTGGTTAGTTACAAATGAAGCAATTTTTTAGGATCTGCAACAGATGTGTGTAAACGAGGCTGGTCTCAACAGCCGAAACACCAGCGGAACCTCACTGGAAGTTGATGTTGTTGTTGTACTTAGTGTTGCCTCGGTTCAGCATGTTTGAACACTTTCAAGGCTGATCTAAGGCTTCTTGGAATAATCCATGCACCTTAAACTTTACTTTTACTTAAATCATCACTTACTCAAATGCTTTGTTGTTGTCTTCCCTTTTAGTATTTTCGGGAAGTTGCTAATTTGGAACTGGCGTTAGTATCTGTGATAACGACTACGTCATATTTCATAAGCTATTTTTTATTTCTTGTTGATAAAAACATGTATGCTAAAAATTACATGTTTTGGGTACTTGACAAATATTTTAAAACTGCATGAAATGCAAAAGCCGTGGTCCCAAGAGAATTTTGTTTAAGATAACCTGTCCTCTAAATTTAAAGCAAGTGCGTCATTGAGCAGTTTACTCCTTTCTATCTTACACCACCTATTGTGTAGTTAATCTCAGAATTTATCATCAAGTGAAGCACTTTTACTTCTTTTTTAAGACATACAGTTTTAAAGCCAACAGCAGCGGCTTTGCTTCTTTACTTTCACTCGAAAAGTTAACCTGGCAAATATTGATTTTCAATTGTACTGAGCACACCGTTTGACACAATTGTAATAATCCGGGGACTCAAGTGATATCGTCAATCTGAGCAAACTTCTAATATCGTGGTCTGTCTACTTAACCTGTGAGCCGTCGTTTTGTATCCTCAAAAAAATCTTTGTATTTTCGATTCTAATCTCTGCTTTAAGAGTTCTGGTGAAATGAATGACTCGCTGTTCGTGACTCTTGACGCTTCCCGTGCACACGTCTTTGGGAAAAAGCTTGAGTAACACGTAAGCTTCTCCAAAATTGGCAGCCAGCCAAAACATGCAAATCGGAACCTCAAAACAACTTAACATTCCTTCAGGTGCAGTAAAATATTATGCCAAGGCTAGTTTCATAATACCCAAGAGCATTCTTCGGCATTGCTATTGTTGTTTTTTTCAGTTAGGGCCGACAATAACATGCACATATACTTTGAGTTCCTGTCTCTTGTACTGTCTTCAAAATGCTTGTTGACGAAAAGCAATTTTAGCTTTAGGTCAAATATAGTAACCAGGCATTCAATGAAGCCTCAAAACTATTATGTTTCCCTTCTCATGTGTTATGATGTGTACCAATACGTTAACAAATGACTTCCCCTTTCTTGTTTTTGTATTGGAGTTCAAAGGGGCATTCCCAAGACTTTGTTTATAGCAACCCTTTGTGCTTGACTGAACAACAGAAGAAACACTTTCGGAGATAATTTGTTTATACGACATGCTCATGTTGGAAGGGAAACTGTCCATCGAACTGTACCTTTTAATCAAGAAATAGATCGCAGCGCGTCAAAGAGTACCCTTCCCTGTCTAAAAGGCTGCTCAGCGTTCCAAGCCAAAAAAAATAATTAATAATTACCGGGTATGGGAAACCACTACGGGTGCGACAGGAATGTTAAGTTACTGTTATAAAAAATGGTTGATCCTAAACCTCAAGAAATTAGAAATGTGACAGTATTTTGAACAACAAGCGAGGTCTCAAGTAAAATCGTGTCACAACCCTGTTACTGAATGTTGGTTTGACCTGCATGATGTCACGCGATAAGTCTCACCAAAGTACTCAGGTCAATCGTTACCACTAACAGGCACAAATGTGTTGCACGAGGGGTATCTTCAAAGCTAAAAATAATCTTGTAATGCAACAGCTCAGTATAAACAATCGAAAACAGAAAATCCATATCAAGTTTTGGTCTTTTAAGTATTACGATGACTTAACAATTGACATCATTTGAGAATCTTTTACAGATCCATCATTTACATTAAATAGGTATTAACTCATCTTTTTTTAACTTTACAAAAAGTCTCTTACACATATTTCAGACAGATTCTAGAAATAAATTACTTCTGTTCAAACCAAACAGCTCTAATATACACCTTCAAATATATATGAGTGAACTCGGCTAAAAGTCTTGTATCATCCCCTCAAAATTTAACCTTAGGAAATATTCTGGGTAATGATTAATACAAACTGTCTGAAAGAGTTCAAATATACAGATACATCTCAATAAATTTTCATAAATGTCCAGATCTACAAAGGCCAGGCAATAAATCAATCAATCATGAAATTACATACAATTGAAGAAGCAGTTCTGGCCAGGAACATGGTTCATCAAATATCAACCCCTGCCCCTCAAAAACGAGTTTTTTTTTGCTAATACTGTGTCTGATGATATATCAATATTTTAACATGCTTAAAAACACTCGGGCATTATTACAACTGGAAATAATTCAGTTGCCGCCTCTAACAACTTCCGTCCACAATACTTAAATAGCGGTAAAAATTTTATCTTCTCCCACTGATAACAATATCAGTTGTTGTCTGTTCGAAAGACATCGATCATAAAATTTAAGAAGCACTTACAATAACTTACATAAAGCTACAAATACTGTGTGTGCATCGAATAACGCCAAAGCCAAATACAACTACTAAATATTGCACAACTACAAATCTTACAAATCAAGGGGTGTGTCTAGGTTGAAAACAAACACGTGAATGTAATACACAGTTAACTAATGGCGAAAATATGCATGGTCTGCCAAAACTATGGATAAAAATTTTAATAACCATACCTTAAGGCAAAGGTACAACGACCAGCAAATCGCAAATATACTTTAAAAACCTGTTTGTGGCAATACAATAAAACACACCGATACGAGAACATGAAAACACTGACTTGATAATCAACTGCCGGTATTGGGCGTTGTTGTCAACTCGGGTCTGAAAAGTACCCAAATAAAACTAAAAAAACACAACAGGACTTAGTTGTTTTAACGATAAAAAGTCTCTATCAACTTACTTTTCTGAGAATCTGACGTATATTAATGCCCTCAAAACGATTTAACATTTACGATTTCTCAGATAACATAAAAGTCCAGTTCTCATGATGAAAATCTTGACTAGGTTATGTAAACAGATACCATTACAAGTTCGTGAAAACTCTTTTCTTTACAAAGATGGTCAACAATGGCTGAAACAACAGTGAATGAATGAACCTACCCATACCAAAGCGTGTTGAAAGACTGGGTAGGGAGACAAACCCTTTGCCATCCAAACCTGGTAAATACAACCAGAATAACCACGGGTGAAACTTGAGGAAGATCATGGGAAAACTCCATGAAGATTATGCCTTTGGCTTTCAAAGGATAATAACCAAGGCAATATACTCCTTCAGTTTGTTATGATCTGTGGCTCTGATCCACTGAATCAACCACTCGAACTGATTTCGTGACAGGATCATAATTGGGGTGCCTGCGTGCGTGTTTGGTCAAATGATCGCTCCTCATAAATCGTTTTTCACAAACAGGACACACATATTTCTTCTCTCCAGTGTGTGTTCTGTAATGCCTGGCAAGTTCATCAGAACGGGCAAATTTTTTGCCACAATTGTCCCAGTTACACGAAAACGGTCGTTCGCCGGTATGAACTCTCAGATGAGCTTTCAAGTGAGAACTTTTCCCATAGACCTTGTTACATCCTTCGTAACTACAGATATGTATTTTCTTTTTCTTCAGTTGTTGTTCCTGCTGATGTGAACTTCCTAGATCACTTTCCTTTTTGCTATGTGTTGTTAAGTTTTCGGTGTGACTTTGTTTTAAAGCATTCGATCGTCTCTTCGAGGTCCCACTCGGTCTCGGGGATGAAAAAAGAAAATCGTTTTCATACGACGCAATATCACTGTGCCTGACTACGCTGTTTGTCAAAACATGAACTGGCGAAGAAGTCGAAATCTCCATCATATCAGTCGGCGAGGATGTCTGACTTCTGGGGGGAGTAAGAAATGGGCTGTTTTCATTCATACCTTTATCAGTAGGTTTCTCCTTGTCCTGTTTTAGATTACATAATATATTGGCAACGAAGAGCAAAGAGGTATTTACATCCTCACAAGAGTCAGTAAACATGCCTAAATGTTCAGCCTTAAACCTTTTAGGAGGTGGAGATTCGGCCACTATTTTTATCCTTGCATTAGACATGGCCAGCAGGCATTGTGCCGCAGTATCAACGTCCTTTTGCTGTGTCATACTGAAACCGTCACGAGTCATTCCTTTCAACCAAAATATCTCTGAGTATCTGCAAAACGAATACACCGGTAAATATCAACCAAAATTTTGTCTTCTTTCAACAAAGAAACTGTGACGCAGCGTATTTTTCCCGCGTTACGATGAAAACCGGCTTGATTGTCACTCTGGTAAACAGTTGAAGAAATCAAAATGTACGTAATCTCGATCCAACAGCGAGTACTTTAACCCCGATAAAATAAAAATGTTTTTCCTCTCTTCTTGAGAGACACGTAACTGCATCCTATATGTCCAGATGTTGCTTACGAACTAACCCTTCAAGGGAAAAACAAAGTGGTAATATGCCATGCGGGTTGTCTACCGGCAGATGGACCAGTGAATACTAACTTTTGTCTTCAAACAATCAAAACTTGCTAATCATTGGGAGCCCCTTTGTCTTTCACCGATAGCAGTGGGCGGGTATAAAAGTAAGAAACGACCAATTAATCAGGGGGGAGAATGAACTTGACATTCGTAAACCTCTGTTATTTTTTCTGAAAAAGTACAAGGCACAAGTAAAAGCTATCATAAAAAATATTATGCCTGATAGCTTTTCGTATACTTCACGTCAAAAAAATTGATAGTTTTTTTTTAAACTATTCGATTTTAAGAGAAGTATTTTCCAAATGGAGTAGTAATGTGGACCTCCGTCAAACAAATGACATACCTAGACCACCTCCAAAAAGCCTGGTGATTGCGTCATGAAAACAACAAAAGCCCGCGGTTCCTGAGGAATGTTTATACCGCTGATATCCTCGATAACCCATTTTCCAAATTATGTTCAATCTGCACGAAAACGCCGGTTGGTTTGTTTACATTTTTCCAGTGGTTCCGGGAAAGCTAAGGACTGATTTTGTTATGTTACCCTCGATCTTTTATTTTCTCGTCAACAAATAAAGTTAACATGAATGAACTTAAACTGAAAGAAAGTTGGGAGTTTTGTGTGAGGGAGTGGCAACAACTTCTATTTGGCTTCATGGAGGCAACAGGTGATCATTTGCTTTAGATTATCGACCGTGCCCTCATGTTTTATTGTTTTGACGTTTATGGATGAATAACTCATTGGCACCACACATCAGGCCAGCTTTAGGGTTTGAATGTAAAGCCACAAAGTGTGTTTTCTGCTGTTATTACTACATCACAGGTTTCTTGAATATACCAAAGGACACATCTGAAAGAGAACTTTTCAAATGGGTGTGGTTGTGGGATAAATCATCACCCGAAAAATCAGATTTAGCTTGTCCAACTGAAATTTTAACTGTTGACTTAGGCTTTTCCGTTGATATCATAACGATCGTACAATACAAAATTGACAACCTTCGTATGTGATGATGGCTGAGAATAGCAGGATATTTAAGAAAAAACAGTGAGCAATGTGCTATGTATTTTAAGGAAGCTTTGTTTGTGTTAACACAGACCAGAAATGACTGCAAAGCCAATTTCCGGGAGAACTAATTAACTGTTCATCCAAAACGTATAAACATCCACACTCGAGTAATATAATACCAAATCAAAAGGGTTAAGACAAGGATATTCCTTTGAATAGAAGGAACGGCTTTGATTTTCAGAGAGGTCTGCGACACCCCTTAATCTTCCTGAAACCCTTTGGTGTGTGTTTTAATTTTCTATCTCTTTGATTAAGTATTTTATCAACAATAGGTGTGTTTAACACAGAGTGAACGTAGTTTGGTGTTTAGTACTGATGCAAAAGAGTTAAACGGTCCAGGTTTCATTCAGTAAGATCAATGCCAACTCCCTTACGAAAAAAATCGCTCTCAGCAAAAAGCTTCTTGTGAGGTTGTACTAAAGATGATGCCTGAAAATAATTGGGGAATTTTTTGCAAAGCAATTTACGGGGGGTGTTCCGGTCACCCTGATCAACATGATAAGGAGGGTCTTACATCCGGCGTGTCGTCAAAGTAACTTCCGGATCACTTCAATGTCACTCACGTCACAAAAAAGTTCAGTCATATTTGTGATAAACCGTTGTGTGCACCACTCTCTGGATGTGTTAGACACACCATTTCCTCCAGCTGCATGGAAAGTGAAGGGCGTTTTTTAATCCTTATGGGCGTACAAAAAGTTCCTTTTGAACATGGAAAATTGACGATTAAATTCGGTTTATTACCCTCAGCGATAAACACAGATCTCAATGGAGCCCATATTGGAAAGCACAGCGTGGTAATCCTGGAGTACCATGAAGCCCCCCCGCCACCTTAGCTTTGTGGTGATAACAGAATAAATGGGATTAGTCGGGAGGGGGGTTGAACGCAACACCCTTTTTCATGAAGTAGGTTTCGACTATTTAATGCTTCCTTTAGTTGTTTCGTTTACAGTTTAATGTTTTTGATAATTTTTAATGAAAATTCTGCTAATAATCAGATTCTGTGAAAGGGCAAGATTTTCTGAGTGTCTGAAATGCAGTTCGTTACTGTCGGGCAGCATATCAAGGAATTTAACGACCCTTGCAATCTTATTACATATATACCAGGGAACTGACACAACCACAGTATAAGCGGGGGGATATGTTAAAATGTTATCCATCAATGTCCACCTTTAAGGGCAAAGAAGCATAGTGATACGAAACTAGACTCCTACGGGTTCAGAACCTGCGTAATAGCAGTAATTTATTGAGATGTATTCCTGCAATAAATAAATAAACAAATGACTAACTAAATAATACTGTAAATAATCAGATTTATCATGCCTTAAACAATATTGTTTAAGTCAGGGTGTAAGTAACAGTTACTGTCTGCTCCTGAATAGAGCCTGCCTAAAAAATCAATTTTTTAAAAAATCGTTGGTTTTCCTGCATTTCTATGGAAGTATACTCCAATTATAACAAGTAGTTATATGCATAAAAACATGTAAATATATTTTGAAAGATTAAATAGCGTATAATTTGTTACTACTTTTTAACTAACTGACCTCAGAGGTTAGAAAATTGGTTCTCACTCTTCGTCCAAAATTATGATGTGCATTTAATGAATTGAATAAATTGTAGTATACGATACTACATTAACTATGAGAAAAAAATGTGGTACAGCGACACTCTTTACGCCTTTTATTAACCATTTATTTTTCTCTAATCATTAACTTATGAAAAGATTTGCTCTTTTGCAATCCTCGAAAATGTTTATACTTTGCACGCCGCCTTGTGGGAAAAAACTTTAGAAATACGAAGGCCATGATCTTATCAAGATGAAGCGTCAAAACAGAGCCGTCAACAAAACAGATTCGCAAAAATTACCTTTTTTTATACCCCTTACCCTGAACAAAAAAACCCACTACCAAGTTAGAAAGTATACAACTCTATCTTTACGATTTCCTTCATAACTACCTCTAAACTTTCTTCTAGTTCACATCAGCAATCTTTTATTTGGTTAGCTTTAGCATAAAATTTGAAAAACGTTAATTTTTAATATAACTTTATGAAAAGGTAGAAAATGCTCTAATATAGACTGGCATGTTGCTGAGGGATAAAAATCTGGAGAACAGTATGGTTTAAATTTACTGACTATTTACAGAACCATGTATTGATTACATGAGGTTGATGTGCGACCCTGCGGTTTGCCCTGGTGGCAGAAAGTAAAGTTCTTTTTCGCAAACACTGAGATAATTTAATAAATCTGTTTTCATGTTCCCAGAAATTATCCGAATTGCATAGTAATGAATTCTGACTGCTTTATGACTTCAGCTGTCTGGTAGCTGGAACAAAGTGATATTGAAAATCATGTTTCTTAGTCACGAATGTCTCTATGAGACGCCAACAGCTATCCGGAATATGAAATCACCAAGGCAAGCTATGATCACGATAATGCCTTCGAAAGACATTCTGCATAAAGTGGAGGATGAAATAAAAATGATTTTTTTCCCTTGCTTATTTCCTTTACTGACACAGGTTTCTTATTTAAACACATATGACAAACACGTCTTCAAATCACAAGACCTTCTTGATACCCTGATCATAATGTCATACCTAATCAAGAGTTGAAGTATCCGTAATCCACCTCCATCACAGGTGCCAAATTTTTTATCTCGTCTCTTACAAAATCTCATTTGCAGTGCACTCTAAGCAGATCATTTGACCATAAAACACAAGAATAGAATTTTTTTGCTATTTGTTATTCTCGATATTTACTTGCTTACAAGCTGCATACTCCCTAATATTTGCCATGGCTCTAAAAAATACAAGGTTGATCCAGTGACCTTTGTGACAGAGTCCAGGGGAGACCAAAGCTGTTGAATTTTTCTTTGAACCTCATTGGTTCTTTAAAATTGTTTTCCATTTGCCAAATGCTGTTTATAATGCCATGCATTCTGGCCAGTGAATAAAACCTCTCGTAAAAAGACTGATTAGCATCTTGACACAAAAATTAGAATTGTTGACCAGGGCCTGCACCACAGTAGGTGGAGCCATGATCCCACGTTTTCTGAATAACATATTTAAATCAGAGCAAATTTTCATATAGGTAAATCTGTAGATATGGTATGCATACACAGATGATCCTCCTCGTTGCTGGCACCGTTTGGGAGGGCGGCAGCATAAGTGTGATGCAAGCGAGGTTCAGGTAATAGGAATATTTTTTTACTTTGCTGCCCCCAGTTTAGAGTCGATGGTACGAGCCTTATTGACACACATTAAATTACAGAAACCTGATCTATCAAAACCAAAGAAATCTGGGCAAAATTGATTCTGAATATTCTGTTTGACTTAGGTGGTAGTAAATTACACCGGGTGAGAAGGTACTCTGAATGTTGGATTCTGCAGGAAATGGAGGTAGTAAAGACACCATTCTTCTACTATTTGGATGATCATGGACACTTAATCTTATCTTTCTTGCTACAATAAGGTCTCTTACAGGTGTGTCTCCTCTCGTCAACCCTTTTGGAACACATTTATTTTTCGTGGGCAATGCTATTGTCTAACAATGGTTCTATTTGCAACAAGCAAAATTGTACCTTTAGAGCTACCTCACCCTAAAAATTGTAGCGTTTTAAAAAGTTTCTGCAAAAAAATGCAGTAGCCCTTTCCAATGCATCAGTTACTTCTTCCAAATGGTGCTAAACCATCGAAGGGTTCCCTTCATGCTACTACTGAAAAGGTTTATGCTGTTAAATGGACTTTGAACGTTTGTACTTTCTCTGTTTTCTCACAAACACTGCTAATTTTAAGACAGATTCAGAGCCAAGGACTATTTTTTTGTACCAGGTACCATTCGTTGTCTTGAATATGCATTACAATTTGGTTAACGAATTGGTGGTTCCTACTATTTTCAAGGCACTATAGGGGGAATTATTTTATTATTATTATTATTATTATTATTATCATCATCATTATTAAATTAATGATTATACAGGATACAATACATATATGCAAAATATACATACATCAGTATTTTACATATACTGTAAAAACTACTATCAATGTGGTCGTGTTTTGACACATTAGTAAACAAAAAAGAAAAAGGAAAAACATAATGAGAATGGGAAGCTATATACTGCTTTAGGGCTGATCAAAGACTGTTAGCACATAGTAAGACACTGAAATGCTGAAAAGCGAGCCTAAATTGAATAGCTGAAATTTAGAGGAACTAATCACTAAAATCTAAAAACCTAAAAATTCAAAGATACTATTTGAAATAATTGCTTTTTTCCTATCTGTGTTTCTTGAAACTTTGTCAGAAAATGGACACTGCTTAAAGAAACAGAAATACAAGTTAAGGTAAAGATGTAGCCTTATTTCAGCACTTCGATAAGAATTCGAAGTTAAAGAAATTTGAACTTCCAATTAAAATGTTAGTGTTGCAGTGTTATGGGAGAAATGTAAGGTAACATGAAAAAGAAATGAAAAGAACAGGGTAAAAAATTATTCCAGAAAACTAAATCCACATGCATAAACTCTATCAATACTCTGATGCTGTGTCCTATAAAAATTTAACGGGGAACGTTTTATGCATAGGACATAATCTGACAAAGTTTAGCCTTTTCCAGAAAACAAAATAATTTAAACAAGCTAATTTCATGTTTAATCTGGAATTGTTATGCCATGATTTTTGCTTCAGTGTGTAAATCTACAAAATTTCTCTAAATAAGGGATCGGGCAATGAGAGAAACATTAACATTTATTATTATTTTAATTATTATTATTACGACTATTATTATTATCACTATACATTTTCCTCTCACTAAATACCACTGGTATTGTATTCTCCGGGTTTGGCATCAACGATATTTGTCAAATCTCGAGAACCTTTTTCAGAATCCTGGTACAAAATAATATCAAGTTCTGAAACTAAGCCCGTTCTCTATTCCGGTGTCCTCTAGCTCTGCTTTAGTCTTTTTGGTGTTGAACCAAGTAATCCTATGACCACTGTTTAGGATGACTGTCACCCTCATGCCCCATAACGTCTTTATCTTTCGTTCAAGGTCTTGATATTTCTCAATCTTCTCCACATCACGAGGAATGCCAAAGTCTATGATTTTGGCAGATTTCATTTCTTTGTTTATCACAATCATATCAGGACACCTCGCTTTAATCATGTGATGAGTCTGAATGATGAAATCCCACAATATCTTGCATCCTTCATTTTCTTGTTCTCGTTCTGCTTGATGTCCGTACCATTTTGCCTTTACTTCGATCCCGTTTTTACGATAAACCTCCCAACGGATTCGCTTTTTGACACAATCGTGTTGACATTTGTACTTTTTTTCAGCCAACTTACTGCATTCACCAATGATATAGTTTACAGTCTCGTCTAACTGTCCACACGTTCTACATATACTTTCTTCTTGTATTTTGTCGATCTTTATTTTAATGATATTGTTGCGTATTCCTTGTTCCTGTGCTGCCATCATCATTGACTCCTTCCTCTTTTAATTTCTGGATTTTTAACCTAGTTCCATATATCCTTACCTGCTTCATTTTCTGTTTTAAAAACTGCCAACGAAAGGTCTTTTTGTTCCAAGCCTGATATCTTTCGCTCATTTCCCGCAACCTATACCTAACTTCGCCTTTTCCTTTATACTCATTTGCCACTCCAGCTGCTGCTAGTAACCTTTCGTCCCTGTTGTACACATATTTTCCAATTTCAATAACTGCGAGGTTTACAACATCGTCCACATTAAGCAATCCTCTTCCACCTTCTTCCTTGGGATAAATTGTCTATCCTTATTACTATTTTGGCGTAGCTGCCGTGTATTGTCAATAGTTTTCTTGTTTTCCTATCTAACTGATGTATCCCTTCCTTCGTAGTATTACTATCATCATTGTTATCATAATTATTTTTAATATATTATGTAAAGCAATTTTGTATGATTGAAATTTTACCTATCCTGTAAAATCTTGTTGGTATTGTCAAATTATTGTAATCTGAGTAAAATATTTTTGGATTAATGCTGCCTTCTGATTTAGTGCATGATGATTATACATGTAATGTTCGGTTCATTGAGTAATTGCTTAAAACCAAAAATTTCTTACTCTAATTTGCCTGAAAACTCACAAAAATCCCTAAACTCTCAATGGAAGGTGTTCCGAAATGTTGATTTCTACTTATATTCTGCACAATTGTTGCCAAAAACCATTTGGGATACTTGTTACCTACCTCAATAGTGTTATTCTTGTAAATATATTTAGAGATCCGATTTTTTACTTTTAAAATTTAAAGAAGCATAACAATGATTGCATTTTATTGATTTATTTTGTTGTAGTATGCTTTGCCCAAGCTCCATTTTTGATAAAATTGTCCCCTTAAGATTTAAATATCTAGGATTGCCCCTGTGGTGATCAACTCCTGGTGCTCCTTGACTGGTAGGAAACTCTGTTTTTGATTCGTTTGATACTCTTGTACAAGCAAAAATGGTTATGGTCAATTTGTCTGTAACAGGATAGCTGGTTAAATTTGCCAAGAACTTTAATTTGGTCTTAGTCAAAAGCCAAAAAGCGAATTAATGAAATCAAGTCGGATGCTTTAACCCTCTGACCTTGACCACCAAACGCTTGAAGAACCAATACAATAATTCAATAGCCCATTAAATGCTTGTATTTAAATAAAAAAGCATTCAAGTAATTTCAGAATGTCATCAGAAATACGAAATCCTATTTTCCAGAAGATGACACTGCCTATGAGATTTTGGCTTTTATTTGTTCACCATCGTCCCCCTCCACCTCATGGGCCGTGTCCTTGCATAACTTTGGCGATCATTCTCCTCTACAGGATCCTGTCCTTGGTCTTTTCCAGAATTTTGCTCTCACTGATTCCAGTCTACGTTGACAAGCTTTTCATGAATGTCTTCCTTTGTCTTCTTCTCCCTTTTCTTCACAGATCTTGTCTGTGAGAGCCAGGTTTTTCATTATATGGCCTAAGAACGACAGTTTTCTTTTCCTGATGGACTTCAGGAGTCCCCTGCTGTAATTAGCTTGTCTTATAATTTCTTCATTACTAATGTGTTTTGTCCAGGAAATTCTTAGCATCCTGCGCAACATCCACAGTTCAGCGGAATTCAAACTTTTCTCTACTTCTGACGCGAGTGGTTGGCTTTCACAGCCGCAGGTCATGACAGGTATGACATAGCAGTTGAAGACTCTAACCCTGGCCCCTAGTGAGATCGATCAACATCTTTGGCATGCGCTCCAATAACTCCTTTGCCACAGCTATCCTTCTCTCTACATCTGCTACGCTTCTGTCATCTGTGCTAAGCATGCTTCCAAGGTAGTTGAACTTGTTCACCTGCTGCATCCCTTCGCCATCGATTGTCATGATGCAATTGACTTGCTGCTGCTTCTTGCTGACTTCCCTGTCGAACTCCTCTTTTGATGTTGCTGTAAGATAAAGAACGAGGTCGACCTCGTTCTTTATCTTAACTCCAGCAGGTTTTACCCATTACAGAGTCTTGAAAATTATGACTTCTTTTCCATCTATGTCTAAAGATTGTAATATGCCCAGCAGTGTTTCGTGTTTCACCTTGCCCAACCCTTTGCCATGGTCGGTGGAGCAGAGATACAGATCTTGCTGCATTTCAATAGCTCTTAAAGATAGCAGTTCTGTTACTTTGTCAATTCCAAAATCGTCGAGTGCGAGAAACTAATTAAGAGAATTGTTGAGAATTGTTGAATAAATATTTAGCCAAATTTTCTCTTATTAATTTTGAGATTGGTGTTAACTTTTGATTACCTTGCACCACAGACCAAGAAGTACTTGATGGAACCAGGGCTGGGTTTCGTTACTTGTTTTTGTCTATTGTTTTAATTAAATGTCCACCAGGCCCTTCCTTTTGAGTTGATCTAGATCCAGTGCTCAAGCATCGCATGACCACCTGTCTTGCATAATTGAGCCTTAAAATTGAAGACTTGACCACGGAGAGACTAGAGCTCTTCACTTGATCTCAGCCAAAAGGCGGAGAAGTGAGCCATTTGCAAAATCAGTGTTGTGGGGTTCTTCATGCAGAGGATTACAGAGTTTTTCAAATACCAAGGAACTTAAAGAATCTCCATGCAAAATCATACTGATATTGAATCTGTTGCGACCAATTTGAATAAAAAACCCGTTAAGACAACAGTTACTCTCCGAAGAAGTTCTGTCACATACATGCTAAAAGCATGCTGGGCTTTTCTTACTGAGCAATTTTGAAAAGCTAGTTGTTAGAAGTGGTGTAAATTTCACACGTATTTTTTCGAGAAGAAAGGATAGTCGAAATGGCAAGAGTTGTTATTCATTAAACTACTGCACTTTATCAAATAGTCTCCTTTTGACAAATTGTGGTTCGCCCTATTCCCACTGAGGACTGACCAATGCAACAAACATCTTCAATAACTTCCATATAACTTTATTTGTCAACTGCACTTACTATGTGTGTTTTTTTGCCTAGTGAATGCTACGACGGTGGTAGGAAAATCGTTAGGTGTTGCTGTAATTATTTGAAGTATTCAGGTAAAAGGTCATGCGAAACAGTCATTACCACCCAATTACCTAGCTTTGGCGTCTCAAATACCACCTTCCTAACTTTCAGAATTGTTAGTGTGGTAATAGGTACAGTAGAGGCAATAGTAAAGTTAACAAGGTTCTCCTTGAAGAAAGAAAGATTTTAAAACAAAATCAAGTGATGTGAAATGCCAATTACTGGGCTTTGCACAGTTTACTGTGACAAGGTGGACCTATATCTTTAAAGCAGTTGCATAATCAAAGGCTGCAGTGCACTGCATGAGATTTGGGCTGAATGCGTAAATAAGGGTGGTTTTAATATGAAGGTTAAATCTACATTTACCAGCGGCCAGCCATTCTTTGGGAGATTTGGTCTTGGGACATATCAACAATCTGTGAAGTTCTTTACAGAAAAGACACATTAAAAGGTAGTGTCCACGAAAAATATTAGCTGGTTTTATTTAGGTGGCGAAAGTCCTGAAAGCCCATTGACAGTAAAGTATCACTAATGAATAAACCAACTTTGAAGCTCCTGACCTGCTAATTTGATTAAGTCATGATCAGATGGGAGATTTTGTAAGTTCATGATTTCAAAAGGTCATATTTTAATGAGCTAAACATTTATGTTAAACAACAGGTTGAAGGAATTGCCTTAAATATGTTATTATATTTGATGTTTACATTTAGTTTTGGCTTCAGTTTTTCTTGATGTCTTATACCTTGACATATAAACAGCTCCAAAATTGATTCCTTTGCTAGTGTTCCTAGTGTTACAATGGATAAAAATAAGTGGTTGTTGAAATTCACTTCACTTCAGACGCCACTATAAGAATCTCACAGTTCCTTCTGGTTCAATTAAACAAGATATAAATATCTTACGCAGATTTAGGTTTCCATACTTTACCTAAGATCATCAAGCACCCAAAGGATACTTCAAACTTGAAATTTGTTCATAGGAAGACATACTTCTGGCTTATTAGGTGTCCATTCTATTTGGAACTCAGTCCAGTATGGGTGGGGGCATGTCCACTGATTGAAGCCTTAGGAAAAGAGAGTGATATAGGTGAGCTGAAGACTGGGTAACAAAAACGATCTGCTAAGGATGTTTTACCGGTAGTTTAAGTGATGGAAGAGAATGCTATGAAAGCCATACTCATTGATTTAAATACAGTTCAGTGTGATTTTTCTATCCCACTTGTTTTGGATTTCCTTTCAAAATTCTAGGTCATTCAATATAATCTTTAACTGAAACCGCATGCTACACGTGCCTCAAGGCTTTCTAGTGAGTTGAGTATTATTTAAGAGGTATCAAAACAAGAGAGGAAAAAACAACTTGGTTTGTCTCCGAACTGGTTTGTGCTCTTTATCTTGGTTTCTGAACAGATGAAGTTGAAGCCAACACACAGCTCTGACTCTCAGATGACTCAACATGGGATAACAAACTTGCTTACTGACAAGTTTACTGTACCAAAAGTATGAGATCCCCAAAATTATGTCAAAGTATTTTTAAACCATCTACTATAAATATTTCAAAGAAAGCTCTGCTTTTGTCAGGTAACAAATATATTTGAAGATGATACATCAGCAAACCAATTAATCGTTACAGTTGAAACTCCTGGTTTCAAAACGCTTAAAATGGACCCTAACATTGATGACTACATTTGTGAAATGGACGAAAAAAACAGAGTACCGTGGTACGAGGATTCATCATACTTCACATTCATTTCTTCAGTCATCTATTTAATTGAGAATTGTACCACTTAAAAAGGAAACATCGTGATCAAAACCAATCATGATAATCAGAGCCATCGAATTTCACATTTAAGAAGGAGTCCTTGTGCCAGCATTTAACACGACTGGGCTTATTTATTAACAGTAATAAAATGTCGGACAACAATAATAGCTCCAGATTAATAGTCTTCCAGCATCTTGAAGCAGAGATCGTGTTTAATGTCAGGAAAATCTACTTGCTAAGAAACATACCTTTGATGTTTGATATTAACTTATCAACATTTAACAGTTATGCTGGCTCCTGTATGCTACACGCAAATAATTTTCCCTGGGGGATGCCTTCTTTGAAGGCTCAAAAGCACATGTAAGGGAAGCAGTTGGCTTTAAATTCCCCCTGGCACAGCTAACAAATAACAATAGTTGTAACGCCCTCCAAATCCGCAGTGAAAATAAATGTGACTGAGGCAACAAATTTTTGAGCCTTAAAACTTTGGCAATTTATTGGAAACCGGTTGGCAGAGAAATATCCTAACATTTAAGAAACTCTCATGCTATGTTTAGACCTAAATTCCTTAAAAGAAACAGTCTGTGTATTATTTTTTGGTTAAAGGCGGGTTGTATATTTACATCATATCGAATTTTTTTATTCTCTTAGCACTTACGTTCTAAGACACCCTAGGTTTTTCCATTTTCCTTTAGCTAGTTACCTCATGCGAGGTATCGAGGTCTGTAAGGCCTCTATGTAGGAATTAGAAAAGGCGATAAATTTTTCAAAAAGGTCAGATTTTAAGACTTCCTTCAGTTTTGCTTTTTTATATTAATGGTCTACAGAACCTCCAAGTATATTTAAGATTTTAGTCCTATGATAAAAGTTGGGATCTTCACCAGCCAATTTGCTCAAATCACAATGCAATTAAGGTTATTTCAATAAAAACGTTTTAAAAAATCCTATAGCATATTGATAGCCTTTTTAAAAAGATTTTTCATGCTCAGTTGACATTCTAAGTGCAGTTTGCAAATTCAAAAACGACTTTTCAAAAACGAGTTTCTCGTTAATCTGCGTTGTTGCCATCCAACACATGGAGCATGAAGTCTTCAACTGTTGCAGGAGATTTAGTATTCTTTTTTAAAGTTTAAATGCACGAGGTCTTTGGAAGGTTCTTGTTTCAGACAAAAGTTGCAGAAACAAGTTTATACGCTAAAGAATACTAGCAACATAATTCCGTAGGAAGCCTTGGTTAAAAAAAAGCTACCTGTGGAGCTCTTAATTTGCATTCAGCTGTAGATATTGGCAGTTTGACCAGAGATGATGACCCTGAAAAAGTACTAGTTTTATTTTTGTAAAATTCTTGGGTATTGTATTTTCTCGATTAAGCCCCAAACCTCGATAAAAAAAATGCGCCTTCTAGAATAAATGTCCTCTAGAGTAAATGCCCTTTTAAAGCATATTCATTATAATACATTACAATTTCAATCCTGTTAAAAGAGGAGTACTCAGGGGCGCAACAATGTTTTTCTCAAATTTGTGCCCTAAACTTGACAAATTTATGTCCTCCACTGAACTTTGTTCGTTTTCTGCAAAACGAAAACATCCTTTATGCCAAAAAAAAATGATCTCAAAATGGCACAAAATGATGTTTTTAGTCTATTTTGTAAAAAAAAATTCTTGGGCTGACGCTCCAGGCCCTCATTTCTATGACACACCGGTTCTGCCTTTCGAGTGGCTGTCAAAGATTGAAGACCGTCAAAAATTGTGCCCCAATTGTGGTAAAGCTCCCCTGCCCTAATAAAATTCTAGTTGCGCCCCTGAGTACTGGAACTAAAAGCTTCGCACCATACTTGTTTTCTATTGTAACAGTATTGCAATATAGAATACTGTTGATGGTGCTAAGTTTATCATTTTTCTCTTTTTTCAAACAGCTCATAAAAAAGACCCTATCACCACAAAAATAACCGAATGAGAGATAAATCAATTAATAATCAGGATGCTTTGCAGACCCTACAAAACTGCAGAACTGAACAATGATTTCAGTGATTTTGAACTTTATTGAAACTTTTAAAACCCTTCACACTAAATCGTTTTCTTTATCTTTCGTGCCATTGCAATGCCTCCACAGAAATTCGTGTTTTGAAATCTTGTTTGACAAATGTTTGTGTTACTCAGACAAGATCCTGTCAAACAAAAATGTCTTAAAATTCAGAAACTTTTAGAAATAAATTAGGGCAGGCACTCTAATTTCAAGTGGAAAGTGATTCCGCTTCACACTGAAATTTACACTTCTCCAAAGAGCGACATTTTTTGTAACACACCTCACTTATTTGAAAACAATGCACCCTAAATACAACGCAAACCATAAAAAAACAACAGATCATTAAGTTAAATAAAACATGCCTATCTTTTTCTTTATCTTTCTTAAAAATGTATTGTGTTTATTCAAAACGAGTGAAGAATTCTACTGCCGCAGGGGCCGGTGTTTCTTTCATCATGAAAGCCGAACCCTTTGTCAACTACAACAAAATCCCTGGTTGACTATTGTTTAAAACCTGCTATTGTTTTTTTATCAGATGACTGAGATAACTCACATTTTCCATGCTGTTTAATCGTATGGTGAAATTTAAGGTAAAACGCATTAAAAAACAGGTCAAATGAATGGTTTTACAAGCACACAAAGGGCTACGAAATTTTAGTACAGAACTCTGGTTAAAAGCACATATTGTTGTGGCCTTGACTTTCTTAACAAAAAAACACCAGCCCTTGGCTTTGCCCTCAGGAGGAGCTTCGTACTGTACTTTTTTAAATGAAAAACTATACACTGACAAATCAAGGACGTGCGCCTTTTTTTTTCTGGTTTCGGCTCTGTAAAACCTTAGTCCTTTCGCTAGGTTTTCGTTTGCGCACGTTTTGCATTTTTCACCAATCCGCTTTCAAAAAACCGAACCGAAAAGGACGGAAACAATAAAACCATTTAGTACAATCACTGCAGGGCTTGACTGCCCTGAACTTTTCATTTACAATTCTTTTTAGCAATTGAATTGCAAACCGACTGGTTGGTTGATTGGGTGGACAGTTGGGAGAGATTAATTGAATTGCTAAGAAGAAACTCCAATGATTTCTCCCTGAAAGTTGCTATTATTTTCGATATTGCGAAATAAAGAGAAATAAAGATAAGAACTGTCTTAACGGGTATCTTTCGATCCTTGTTGCAAAAAGCATTGGCCATTGTTTATACGTTATACATCGTTGACAAGTGGGCGAGTTTTTACGTTTAAAATCTGTGTTCAACACAGATTGTTCAACACCTGTTTCACATACAACTGAACAAAAGTTACGCGTCCATTGTTCTTGTGTTATCATGGATTGAATGGTATTTCACCATACCTTCCTTGGCGATTAGATTTTTAGACTGCGCAAAGAAAAGGTCAATGATTAAGAATACCCAAAGGTTGTGCAACAAGAATTTCTTTTTGCGCAAGGTTTTGATGTACGTGCTGTTTTTTCTTTTGCTCATTAAAGAATAATTTTGACAATCAAGATGCTTGTTAAAATCATATTGGTAAAATCAACACTAATTTGGCAGTTCAAAAGTGCATTTCCAAAGGGTTTTTTTTACGTCGCAGATTCAGTAAATTAATTACTATTATTTTAGAAAATTAGACTCTTTTCAATATTAAGCTTTCTTTTTCTTCTTATTTTCCATATTCTTCTATTCTTATTCTTATTCATCTCTCGTTTTTACCTGTTTACAATAATAATTAACTGTTGGACTTCAGCGACACCAAGTACCAGAGTTGTTACTTTCACTGATCTAAAAAACACACAGTGGAAAATTCATTTTCCAGACAGTTCATTGCCAAACATTAGGTGCTTTGGGAAGGACCTATTTGAACAATTGCTTTTTTGGATAACAAAGAAATTGATCTCAGGGTTACATTCTAAATTTGTCATGAAAAAGGATTACTTCTATTAATACCTAAATCACTACGAACAAACAATTCATACTTTTTTCTATCTTTTTATGTGAACATTTAAATCTAACCTGTGTTGAAGCAATGTTAGTTCTTCCAAGGACGGTCTTTTCATAGGACTCTACTCAAGAACTTAATTATTGGTATGATAACTTGTCTAATCAAACTTAAAGGTTAAATTTCCTCTTTGTTGTAGTTCAGTATTATTTTCGTGATATTTAGTTTTTTATTATTTCGGTTTTGATCCTCCAACATGCTTATTGCGGCCATTGTCTTTCATCGACACATTCAGTGGCTTTACAATAAGAGTCTGGGGACGTTAAGGCCGGAATAATTTTGCCAGCCACGTGCTTTAGACTCCCAGAAAAACGACGTAAATGCTCCTTTGAAATGAAACATCAATAAACTATAGATGTACGAGCTTTATCATGTCATGAGTAGTAAGCTTTTTCCGAGCTACGTTTCAAGAGATACTTCTCCCATCGTTAGCCTGATGATGGGAGAAGTATCGTCAGAAAAAGCTTACGACTCATGACATGGTAAAGCTCGTACATCTATGGCTTCCTCTGAGACCATAAAGTTCAGAATTCTCAAGATCAATAAACTAGTTTTAAAACTGGAACTAGTGGTATATGCCTGGATCAAAACAGGGGCAAGTGACAGAAAACCTAAACCAAAAAACGATAAATAATAATCAGAAATCAATGGAAAATGTTGACAACTAAGACTCACATGTAAAATGTGGCTCTTATAAGAAAAATTATTCGTTTTTCACTTAACTCCGGACGGTTTTCAAATAACTACCGTCCAAAGAAATGTCTTTTCACTGTTAAGGGTCACAAAATTACCAAATGAAATGTGCAGGTTAATGTGACTCATAACGTGCTGCTACATCAGGTACTATAAAATGTAGTTACAAGCTTCTAATGACTTTGTGCATATTACCGTATAAACTCCTTAGATTACTTTTTCCTCTAAGGCTTTCAGCACTGTCTGTTTCCTCTTTTTAAACAAAATATAATTGTCTACTGAAACCCAGATTTTGAACTTGAAAAGCACCTCCTACATATGTAATTTGGGAAAATGTCTTTTTTTCTTGCTCATTGAATGGGAAGCAACTATCACCTTAACTGTCCAATGTAGCATTCTGTAGCGATTAAATTGAGAATCTCTTGGACATTTTCTCTCGAAGGTTTGGGCTTGAACTCTGATAAACAAAAGATCCACCACTACTATTGTCTTCTCTATCACCCCACTTTCTAATTAGTCTTTCAGTTCTTTTGCAGTAGTGGCGAGAACTGTAAACGAATCCTCCTGCTTTAGTTCCTGTAATAGACCATAAAGCATAGTTGGCTTACGAATGTTGGTTCAAAAACCGCTTAAAGGGATTTCAATTTTGGTTTGGTTTTTATTAATTGGTGATAACGACAGCTGCCGCTGTTTTAAGAGTATTTACAAACCTCATGTGACAGTACACACAAACCACTTCATTTGGTCTTTGGCAATGCGCTCAGCTGACCATGGCGCCTTACAGGCTGGAAGCTTACTCTAATTTGTTTCAGTAAATTTCCTGAGTGACCTCTATGTCATGCCCTTTATTAGTTTTTGATAAAGAGGTGGGGGGGGGAGACAAACAATCTCCAACACTACATATAACACGATCCCCTAGTAAAACTAAATAGCCCCAAAGGAAATTCTGAGCCAATATCTAAAGTGCTAACAGCTGTTTTGTTTTCAACATTTTCAGCTCTTTCTTTCATTTCGTTTCCAGTATTTTCAACACACATCGTGAAAATTATTTCTTTTTCACCAAAATAATATCTCCAAGGAGGAGATGGAAAGACTGTGTGGGAGATGACATGAGGGAACTTGGCTTGACCGAGAAAGACGCACGTGACCGACTCAAGTGGAAGAAGTCAATTCGCTGTGGCGACCCCTGAAAAGGGAAACGCCGAAAGAAGAAGAAGAAGAAGAATATCTCCGAGACATAAAATTGTTTTCAAAATCGTAGTAAATTTAAAGGCACTTAATCTAGGACAAACAAAAAAAACCTTTCTTAAAATTAGAAAATCTAAAACATTTCCAGAAAAAGTGAACACTTGAACTAAAAGTAAAACGGTAAAAGGAAAATAAAAACTTTTACTTANATGAGGGAACTTGGCTTGACCGAGAAAGACGCACGTGACCGACTCAAGTGGAAGAAGTCAATTCGCTGTGGCGACCCCTGAAAAGGGAAACGCCGAAAGAAGAAGAAGAAGAAGAATATCTCCGAGACATAAAATTGTTTTCAAAATCGTAGTAAATTTAAAGGCACTTAATCTAGGACAAACAAAAAAAACCTTTCTTAAAATTAGAAAATCTAAAACATTTCCAGAAAAAGTGAACACTTGAACTAAAAGTAAAAAGGTAAAAGGAAAATAAAAACTTTTACTTAAAACTGAAAAGGTATTTGAAATAATAAATGGTCACACTTTCAAACAAAAATATTACATAAATAGTAAAGATAAAACTCTAAAATACGCTGAAATTGGAATTGAGTTTATTATGAGCTTGTGGGTCCCAGGGAGAACGGTTTTGTGCTGTAAAAGATAACCCGTTTTTTGGCAGGATTGTGGTATTATTCCCTGTATTTGACATGGTCCAAGTCAAATTTACGTTCAGATTTATTTCTGGTCTGATATGCTTGATGGTGAAAGTTGGTTTACATATTGACGATTTTTGTATGGCTCTTACCGAAAACAAAATTGGCAGAAACACTATCAAAATACATTGACATTTGCTTTGGTAACTCATCCATTAAAACAAAGGCAAAGTTCTCTCACCCACTGAACTAACCAGGGAGCGGTATTTGCTGTGACAAATAGATTAGTTTTCAACCTTCTCGTCACCAGAAAGAGACCAACACAAACTTGGAATTCCTGAACTTTCAAGAGAATTATCCTTGGATCTGGTCACCTATTTTAAGAGAGAGAACTTATTGGGTACCATATAAAAGGCCCTTTTACCACTTAGTGTTGGTCACAGTCTTAGCCCAAGAAAGATATATTTCATTGAAAGATGACTTTCACAAGCCAATGAATCTGTTCATTTTCAGAGCACGTGCTTAAATTGAAACTCTCTGCAGGTCTGTATTGTTTTTCTGATTAGATGGTGTGAACAATAGATTCATTGCAAGAAACAACAAAATCAACAAAGTGCTTTCTTTTTCATTCCGCTTGCAAGCTGAGTATGTCAAAATCAAGATCATAACTTTTTTCAAGGCTTTATTACTTAGCAGATATGTCGATCTTGGTTACTCCAATTCGAAACGCTGATATTTTGTCGATGTGAAATATGAAGCTGATACAAGTTCAGATGCCACCAGATAATTCAAGACAAGTCAAAAACTAGGTGTTTGAATAAAGACGAAGTTTTTAAGTGTTGTTTTTAACATAGGTCCTGTCCAAAAATGCCAACATATTAGGGAAACAAGATGTTAAGGTTGGGGGGAGGGTGGATCTTTTCCTGCTTTGACTACATACCGTAATCGTTCAAATAAGCGCCCAGGCGCTCATATAGTTTTTATGCTTTTCAGGGGGACCCTTATTTGAGAGGGGCGCTTATTCAAACGATTACGGTAGTGGATGGTGAATTGAAGAAGTTTCCTGATAAGGAAAACAAAAAGGAATAAAAATTGTTAAAGAAAAATTGTTATTCTTTCTTTTCCAAGTGTTCCCTTCCCTCAATGCAAGGTATTGATTTTTTAAATCGATTTTCTCCGTGAATTCCGAAAATTAGAATAAGCGCCCTTTCCCCTAGAACAAAGGGAGCGCTTATTCGAGAGGAGCGCTTATTCAAACAATTACAGCATACCACCTTGGCGAGAATCGAATGCTGTTATGAAGGATTAAGACGTCAAATAGAGCTGAGGGAATGTGGGTCTAAAAAATCTGTTATCAAGCTGGAAACGAGAGACAAGAAAGAAATAATACGACCCGAAATATTTCTATTTTAGCCTGACCATAACATTTGCGGCGGGTAATTCTTTGGAATTGCTAAGGTTGTCAATGACCTTTTTCTGCAAATAAAGTTAGAGCTGTTTCTTACTTATCTACTGTGATTTAGAAGTTCTATTCTATGAAACACGAGATGGACTACGATTCTAAGAATTTTGTCATAGTTTTTTTTCATATCTGATTATTTAAAAAATTAATGAAAAGACATTAAATATCACCTTTTTTTTAATGGATCTACAAGAAAGTGTTATGTATACAAAACTGATAAAACTCCACACATCAACCAGTGATAAAAGAGGGAGTCTTGTTCTATGTTACAACTAGAAAAACTACAAGGCAATAAATCAGCAACAACAACAATTTTTGTGAATTTTAGTCATTCACTGATTTTCAATTTTGAAAGGAGTTGAGTGTTAATGGTTAGTGCAGTTGCACCATAACGGAAAGGTTCCTGGTTTGATTCCCCCCACAGGCGAAAAGAATTTGGAACGTTACAAAAGAAAAAGTCAATGGATGGCGCCAGAAAAGGTATCCGGCATCCAGCAAGGACCTTTTCAACTATGCTTTCGCTCTCCATAAATGCTGCTTTCTGCATCTCCGGCACATTACCTCAACTAGGATCTTCCTAGGCGTACACTGAATAATATTTCCACATCACGCATTAGTGATTTAATAACTCCACCAGGAGTATCAAGAACTGCAGGAACAATTGTTATGTCGTATCCTGGTGTCTTTCTGGTGATGACTCGGCAAATTGGTAATTGTTACTTGGCTGTTCACTTGGTTGTTTACTTGGTTGTAATACAGCACTGCTACTGAATACCGGATGAAATGAAAAATATTAGGCCAAAAAGTTCAAGCAATTGGCATGGCTAAGACTGCCTTCCACTTGGTATCATTGAAGATAGTTCATATTCAACGTTCTTCATTTTGATAGGAATTTGTATATGGTCTTCAGTTGTTTGAGACAGTCAGTCACATAAAGTAACGGACGCCCTTGACCCTCTCTTTGTTTCTTTACTGATAGAAACCCACTTGACTTACGTATATGTATTAAATATAGTATTAGGAGTAAACTCCAAACAGCTAGATGTTAAATGCTGCAAATTTGACAATTTTTTTTGAAAATTAAAAAAATAAAATAATAAAAAAAAAACACCCGAAAAACTCTTTACATCACAAAAAAAATTTTTTTATACGACTCGAGACATGATACATAAATAAAGGCACAGAAGAAGTGTTTAAGAAATTGAAAGAAGAGAGACCGAAGAATAGCAATGTTGATAACAGAGGTCCCGGGCTTGTGACCGGCAGTGGCTGCTTTCCACATGTATTACGGGTACCCAACATTCAGCATTCCCTCTGCGACAAAGATCTAAAACAATATGGTGAAAGAGAAGAACAAAGCAAAATGTAGAGCAAGAGTAAGGTAAAAAACCCACAACAAAACAAAAAAACAGGTATTGTCAAAAGAGGAGAAACAATGAAATGTAATTATTATAAAGACGGAGAAGAAACATCAGAAAGAATGTCAATCTGCCGTCAGCACCATACAGATAAGTACAGGCTGTCAGCAAACAAACATAAGAAAAGATAGAAATTGATCATTTGCCATCAGCACCACACAGTTCACTGAGCAGTAAAATCTGAGGTAATTTGGTAACATGTTTTTTCAAAAGAAGAGAAAGTATCAAAATGTTTCCCATAGACTTATGCACGACATTCCTCAACTTGTTTTGGGACGCTCCTTGTGTCACCATCCTATATATATGTAAGGTAAAACACGAAAAATAAGAACTATGATTGCAACTAATTGTTGTTATTTTTCGTGTTTTACATTATGTATATTGCTCTGCTAAATGCATTGAGCACTTTTTTATACGAATACACAAGATCACACACACACACACACAAAATTTTACATAAATATATGTTTACATATATATGTATATATAGTTACATATATATGTATACATATATACCTATGAAATATACCCAATCGTTAAATACTGTCAAAGCAATGATAATGCTAGGTAAAGACTCACGTTGATATCAGCATAACTTTCTTTTTAAGTTATTTTCTGTAAAGAAGACGAAATGCCAACGGCATTTTTGCCATGAAAAGGAATATGATATTACGGGAGACCCCCTTCACTGATTCATCTTGAGTTAACATGAGCAAGGGGGTGCTTTTAGGGGAACAGCTGTAATGAAAGCTAACCCAATGAAAGCATGAGTATTTGAATGTACATATGTAAACTGTAGATAATGTTCACAATAGCATAACAATCACCATGTTTAAAACGGTCGTTTTCTATTTGATAGTGCCCCCCGTCATACGTTCTATTATTCTATCGTAAGTCATGATATGATTTCTGTTATTATCTAGGTCTAATCAGATTCTCTTTCTTTGGTAATCTCCTAAAGCAGGATTGGAGAAGATATCAATATTAACCCGGGGATTCCTGGGAAATTTTTTTCTCCAGAATGACCACATAGGTACACTCTGTGATAAAAAATGGAGTCAGCTCTGTTATGGTGTTGAAGAACAAGAAAATTCTCCTCAAAATGGCTTATATACTATCCTACCTAACGTAGTACTTATTTCATTTTTGACTACTTTTTCCTTAACATAGTAGACAAATGTTACATTTTTTTTGGTTATGTGTACCAAATATTAGGCCTTACATTACAAAATACGTTTAAGGCAAGCTGGACTAGAAATCTGGGCTTGCCTTTGAATCACACTGAGGACGATTCCTTTGCTTCTTATACTTATTACATTTTCTATAAATCTGAAGACACTAAATTTTTAGCTATTTCCTTCGTGCCTTTCCTTTCCTTGCCTTGAGTCATCCATCAGTTGGCGGTGCATTGGTCTTAAAAATTTGCCTTTTGGTGAATACAATGATTGATCTTCAAACATTACAGTTACCTGAAACATAATTTGTTTCTTAGTCAGTTATCTGGTTTCATATTTTACTTTTTCAGGAAAGTGTTTCGTATAAAATATCTCTTGACGCTATCCAACAGTAACATAAGCCACCAGACTGGTAATCATGGTTTTAACACAAACTTTTCTTTTTTTTTTCAATAATTGTTTGTCCACACAAGAAAAATATCTTTTGGTGAAAGCTAACCAGTTAGATTTCAGGAAACCTGCAAAGAAACATGATACATTCTACTATTTAAAGGATCCACTTCAAAGAGAACCAGACAGGAAACCTCTGTTTTTCAACTGCCACAGATCAACCTGCTATTTCAAACAATGTGCTCAAAATAGTACTTTTATTTGGTCTTTTCCATACTAAAAGTAAACAAAGAACACGAATCCCTGAATTTTTAAAGGATGCTAAATACTGTCTATAGTATTTAAGCCCACATATTTTATTTAATCGTCATGAAATTTTAGCTCTTCAGAGAAGCACACAAAACAAATGGAGGATACAGAAGAATACCGTGATGCTTTCTCCCTCTTTGACAAAAAAGGTGATGGCAGAATTGACTGTCGCCAAATTGGTGACGTTTTATGTGCACTTGGCTTAAACCCAACAGAAAGTGATGTAAAGAAAATTGTTAATGATATTAACCCTTCAGGTGAAAAGAGGATATCATTCGATGAATTTTTACCAATCTACCATACAAACAGCAAGAAAACACCAAAGGGAACAATGGAAGATTTTGTTGAAGGACTCAAAATCTTTGATAGAGAAGGTAATGGACTAATAAGTGCGGCAGAGATCCGGCATTGTTTGACAAGTTTAGGGGAACGCCTGACAGATGACGAAGTTGAAATTCTTCTGCAAGGGCAAGAAAATAGTGCTGGGAAAGTTTTGTATGAAGAATTCATTCGTGATGTTATGAACGGTTGAAATGGAGAGCAAGGATAGTATCACCAGCTTTGTAGATGGGGTTGTTTTGTAAACTTTGTAGACTAAACATAGTGGGTGGGTCATATATCTTAGAAATCTTGCCGTACATTATATTTCACTTCACTTTAATAGAACTTAACACATTTCAGTGTCCTCACTACTAATAATGTATTTCTGATTTGTTATTACTTACACAAAATTAGTGGGCTGAATCTGGTACAGTACAATGATTGATAATAATTGCAGGAACAACAAGTAGATGCCAGTTTTTGCCCCAACTGTTGAAGAAATTGGATGCACAAGAAGCAATTTTTGTTTTGCGCAAATGTAAACAACACTTTTTTAGTTTTAACGTCATTTTCCCCCAGCAATTTAGGCTCAGACGGTGCCCTTCAGAGGGACTTTGATTTGGCAGTGAACAGATATAAACAACATAAAATGTGATATTATCGTTGTAGCAATTAAGAAGTGTTGTTTCATTTTGATCTACCGTTTGACTTTGCCGTGGGCAAACTTAAATTCGAGCCAGCAATCTGCTAGGAGTAAAAAGAGAGTTGGTAGCTACAGTATACAAAGTGCAACCATAAGCTTTCCAAATAAATTGTTTTAGCCATACCTTAATTTCTATTTTCAAGGGTTCACTGCAAGCTGAAAGTTGTTGAGATTACCCTGATGACTGTTGGCTAGACATGTTTGCTTTTAACGGTTTCAAGAGAAAGGGAAAATACGTTGGATACTGCTGCTCAGATTATGGATTGTCTCAAGCAAAGCAGTAGGAAAGGAAGTTCATTTGATTGACTGTATAGTTTGCTGAGAAATAAAGCAGTTGGTTTTTATAAGATTATGAAAAACTATTCGAATCTGCAACCACCAGGCTGTACAGTTTGAGGGACAAATTATCAAAATCTCTGCAGATTGAAAACATGTTAGCTAGTTGTTATAATAGGCCTTCCTAAAACTTCACGGGGGCATGCAAGGAGGCTTGAAGAAGTTTTAGAGGTAGTGATTAATTGATTAATAGTGTGTGATCAGTCACAAGTATGGCATGGGACCTACACTGAAAATTTAAACCGCGCAATTTTTTATTTATTGCATATTTTGATGGGCGTCCATCGGCCACTTATCCCAATCCAGTAACTTCCAAACAACATTACAAATCAACATATTATGACGCTATCGCGTGTATTGAGTACGCTCTGAAAATCCCCTTTTTTAGGCACTTCTAAATTTAGAGTAGCTTTTGTTGAAGGGAAGTTGGGGGAATTGTATTAAATTAAATTAAATTAAATTAAATTGTATTAAATTGTATTGTCTTAAATCCATGAAAGAAAAAAGCACGGCATTCTGAGCGAGATAGTTTGAATTATAAGTAGATGTTCTTTTACTTCTATTTTTGCATGCCACCATCTTGCTTCCAGGAAACAAAAACCTGGTAAATCTCTTGACGAGTACCTAGAAGAACTTAAAAAGTTGAGTTAACATTGAAACTTCACCGCACTTAGAGCGGATGTATACCGTTCTGAAATGATAAGGGACTCATTCATCAATGGTCTTTCATCAAACGTTTCACGACAGCGTCTTTTGGGAAATGAGAAACTGACACTTGATCAAGTACATGTACGTGCCCGAACTCTTGATCTTGCTCCAAAAAACTCCGAATTTTATTTGCAATAAAACAATCCACCAACTGTAGCTGCTGTAACAACCGATCCAGAACATGTCGAAGATAACACATTGTCTCTTGCAGCTTTACGAAAAGGTCCAAATATCAAACCAACCAATCCACACAAGAAACTATGCTACTTCTGTGGAGGATCAATGCATGCTAACCGATCGTTGTACCCTGCTCGAGATGCTATCTGCCACAACTCTTCCAAAGTAGGACACTTTTCAAAGGTTTGTCGATCTACTAAGAAAGAATCTAACTTGTCTACCATTCATTCATCAGCAACACTTTGTGCTGTCTCGAAAGTCTGTCCACTAAATCTCCGTCATGCATCAGTACCTGTTAATGTGAATAACAAAACTCTGGAGGCATTGATTGATTCCTGCAGCTCTGACAGTTTTATAAGCGAAGGCGCATTTAATAGACTTCAAATTTCACAATCATCATCTAACAAAACTGTTTTTCTTTCACTAACATCAATGGAATCTGCAGTTATCGGGAGTTGTCAGTTAACACTTTCTGTGAATGAACAGACTTATGAGAACATTAAAGTAAACACTCTCCAGAATCTATGTAGTGATATGATTTTGGGGTATGATTTCAAGAAACAACATCAAAACTTAACGCTCCAGTTTGGTGGTCCGAAACCTAACTTACTTGTCTCACCACTGCCCAAAAGTAACATATCTGCAATGTCTGAATCGACAAGTACCTTTGCCAAACTTGCCTATGTTAAACCGCCTTCACTCTTCAAAAGTCTGCCAGAAGATATCAAACTGATTGCAACAAAGTCGAGATCGCTCAACAAAGATGATCGAGCAGGAACAGGAACTTCAAGCTCTTCTTAAAGCTGGAAAAATTCAGAGGAGTGATTCTACGTGGAGAGCTCAAGTCTTAGTTGTAAAGATGAAATTACCACACATCGCAAGAGATTATGTATAGACTATTCACAAACAATCAATTTGTACACCGAGCTCGAAGCTAATCCACTACCTCGTATAGATGAAATGGTCAACAAACTTTCTAAGTACAATGTATATAAGTGTATATTGCTCTACATACGATCTCAAGAGCGCCCACCACCAGATCCCGTTAAAAGAATCTGAAAGGAACTTTACAGCATTCGAATGTCTCGGTGATTTATATGAATTTGTCGTTGTCCCATTTGGCGTAACCAATGGCGTCCCCTGTTTTCAAAGGACAATGGACGATTTAGTCAAATAGGAAAGTTTAAATGATGCCTTTCCTTACCTTGATAATGTCACCGCTGGAGGAGTAGATGAAGCTGACCTTCAGAGAAACGACACTGCTTTTCATGAAATGATCGCCAAAAGAAACATAACTTTGAATAACTCTAAAACTGTACACTCTTCGTCGATAATTGATATCCTTGGGTACCGTATCATTTATAACAGAATCAAACCAGATCATAAACGATTACAGCCATTATTAGACTTCCTGCCACCATCCAATGCTGCTTCTTTTCGCAGGACTCTGGGAATGCTTGCATATTATGCCAAATGGATAGCACAGTTTTCAGACAAAATTCGACCATTAGCTTAAGCTGAAACCTTCCCACTGAGCGATCTTGCACTTAATTCCTTTCAAACCATCAAAATGGAGCTTGCAAAAGTTGTTTTAGCACCCATAGATGAAGAGGCATCTTTTGTGGTAGAGTGTGACACTTCCGATGTAGCGACATCTGCTTCACTGAACCAAAATGGTCGGCCAGTAGCATTCATGTCAAAAACATTATCAAAGAGGGAACGATGGTACCCAGCTGTTGAAAAGGAAGCACTGTTCATAATCGAAGCTGTCCGAAAGTGGAGCCATTTACTATCACGAAAACCATATACCTTGATAACTGACCAACGCTCTGTTTCATATATGTTTGACAATTGAAAGCTTACTAAGATTAAGAACAGTAAAATCCAAACTTGGCGAATGGAGCTTGCTGAGTTTTCGTACACTATCAAATTCCGTGAAGGGAAAACCAATGTTGTCGCAGACTCCTTTACACGTGCTCACTATCTCGCTATCTCCAGTAATCTAGATGACATTCGTACTCAACTTTGTCATCCTGGTATTACCCGTCTGTTACATTTTGTCAAAATAAAGAATTTACGGTTTTCAACCGAGGATGTCAAACGCACCTGTGCAAACTGTAAGATTTGTGCTGAACTGAAACCACAATTCTATAAACACTTTGATGGTTCTCTTATAAAAGCAACCAAACCAATGGAACGATTGAGTATGGATTTTAAAGGGCCCTTACCATCCACCATGCGTAACAAGTATTTGCTGATGGTTATTGATGAGTACTCACGCTTCCCTTTTGCAATACCATGTCCAGACATGTCTACGTCTACCGTCATCAAGTGTTTAGACTCACTTTTCTCCCTATGTGGCATCCCAGGCTACATATATTCTGACAGGGCCTAATCCTTCATGTCCGAAAATCTTTGCAGCTACCTTACCAGCAGGGAGTAGCAACCAGCCACAGTACACCAAGCCATCCTATGGAAAATGGCCAAGTGGAACGATATAATGGTATCATTTGGAGAGCAGTTCAATTGGCCTTACCATCCAATCAGTTACCTATCACTCAATGGGAGAAGGTATTACAAGATGTTTTACATTCAATTCGTTCTTTGTTGTCAACTGCTACCAATACAACTCCACACGAGTGGTTCTTCAACTTCCAGCGGAAATCCGGTAATGGGACCCCACTTACTTCTTGGTTATCTCCAGGCACTGTTTACCTCCGCAAATTTGTACGTTCCAGTAAAAATGACGATTCAGTGGAAGAGGTTGAGCTCACTAATGTCAACCCAACATATGCCCATTTTGCTACAAAGATGGTAGAGAGTCCACAGTGTCACTTTCCGACCTTGCGCCTTGTCCAAGGGATACAGAAGAAGCTCACTTGAACAGATCAAACGAAAACTTAGATATAGCAACAACTGTAAGTGAGAGTGCCTTGAGCAAATCGAATGATCCAGAACCAAATGTAATGGAGAGTGCGACTGAGGAAGCCGTACACATCCAAAACCAATATACCACGGAAGTAACATCTGAGCAACCATCACAAACGGAAAATGTTTTACGGCGATCGACACGAACCAAATGAAAGTCTCAAAGATATGAGTTTGACTAAATTTCACAAAACTAAGAAACTCCTAACTGAGGGAGAATGTCATGAAAATGTTGTGTTTATTTGACTTTAAAGTACTTGATTTATTCTTTTATTTTTCTTAGGTCTATATATTTACTACGCTGGTTTTGTGTTTGATAAAGCCTTAGTTCAGACCCACTTCTGTATCCAATTTATAACAGTCAGTTTATCAAGTGGTCGACTGACAGTGACAATATATGGAATAAAAGCCCCACTAAGCTGCAAGAAACCTTTATGGTGCTTTCCTACCGTTGAACATAAAAATTGGCTATTTGTGGCCATTGAATGCACTTGAATTGTGACACCATATGTGGACAGCTTATTTCTGCTCGCTAGAAAATGCATACCATAAGGGTTGGCATGTATCCTGACATTTATTTTTCATACTTTCGATTGCACAAGTATGATACTGGCTCAACAAAATAACAGCTGGTAAACAAAAACACGTTAGTTGCATCAACTCATTGATCATGGAAATGTAAGATGTTTTCTCCATTAAATAAACATACACAATAGAATTTTCCTCAGAGGGAAATAAACTGTTAATAGAAGTGTATTAATTTGTTCTATAAAAAGCTGCTAAAGTCTTGTTCTCAGTATACAGAAACTTGAAGTAGAAGTGCAAAGAAAAAAATTTTGTTAAATTTTATTGATCTAGCAATATTACGAGTGTTGTTAACGTAAATTATTGTAAAGTTCCACAAGTTGGTGTAAATAATGATTCTATAACCTTAATAGTACTTTTAACTCTAATCCTCTTCTCTTTAATGTTTTGAAGTATTATTTTCTCTAAAACATATATATTCCGTTGAAATTATGAAATCTCACAACATCGATATATAGGAATACACACACACAGACATATATATATATATATATGTATATATATATGTATATATATATGTGTGTGTATGTGTATATATATAATCAGACCCCTATCTAGAAAGACAGGGGAGTGACTTTGGTCTCCCAAAAATGCCATTTTTACAAGAATTAAGGATAAGCTTAAAAATTATCTACAGCTGGCACAACAAAGGGCTAGCACCTGCCTTAGTTCTAAAATAAAGATATCTATTACCAGACATAAGCAATGCTAAACGATGAGATAATTTTTCCATTACCTTTACAATTAAATAAACCCGTTATCTATGGGAAAAGTGACAAATAGGTTATGCTATTTTGGTATATTTGTTCTGCGCTTTGTAGCACTGAAAAATGCTTTTGAATACGTCTGTTTCCAAAAAAAATCACAAAATATCCAGGTCGATAACAGGATCGTAGGAAACAACTATTTTGTCCCAGGAACGAAAACAGAATCCGGAAATATATAGGCCAGTTTATTTTGAAAGTGCAAGGAATTAATAACTTACTGCAAAAAAATATTTCATAATGGTCGTCTCGGACTTAACTTTCATATGCCCAATCTTCAAAAGCTTTATACAGGACAGGATAGGATTTTATATGTAAAATGAGTGTAGCAGTAGGTACGGTTCGCTGACAGAATTTTAATCATGAGTGACTACTTGGTAGATATGTTTGTAACTATCATTGTAGACTATGCATCGTGAATGAAAGAAACATTATCTGAAGCACCTGTGAAATGTTATTTCTCTGTCCTTGTAAATTTTATCCATGGGTACCCGGAAGCATACAATGCTTCCATGGAAATTTTTATCCTCACAATAAAAAACAGCGGGTTTATTTTCTTGTAGAGGCTAAAAAATTGCATTGTTACATTTCACTATTGAATGCCATGATATTTATTTAATCAGTCAATCTATGGTTACTACAAAATGGAAGTGTAAGTAACAGTTCACTACTAAACGGTACTTAGTGTATATGGCCTAAAACTGACACTTAACGAATAAAATGCTAAATAGATTATATTTAAGAATAAAACCATGTCAACAAAATCTGAAATTTATTAGCTTGCGACAAACCACTTTGCAAATTGTCCTTGCATTTTGATCGTAGATGTTAAAAAAATATCTATTTCTCAGAAGTCATCTCACATTTCAAGTGGAAATTGCATTTCGTCTAGTGTTATTTATGCTGCTGAATCTCAACAACACCATAGTTTGTATAAAACCTATACCAAATTTCCCTCCACGTCAGGTTTAATAACCACAGGTCAGAAATTTCAAGGGAAGTAAGGATTTGTGAACTGGCTCTTCATTTTGTTGACAACCATTGTCACTTTTAGAAGAATTTGAACATTTTATTTCACAAGACAATTTGACGAGGCAGCACTCCTAATGAAGGAGGATAAGTGGATTACTCATTTGGTCACCAAATAGCCAAAAAGGATGAAAACTAGACTTTCTGATTTCGGCTCGTTATTTTGTGACCTTTCCACGTGAGTTTGTGACGTGTGACCAATAATCGTACCACCCTTCAAAATGTCAATCAATACCTTTGTATTGTTTTAACTCCCATCGGTTTCAGATTCACACTTAGTTCGTTCAAATAACTTTTCTGTCTTGGTGAAGGCTTTTTGAATAAGCCGAAACGTTTGGAACAAATGACTTGTTTTTGGTTAAAGCATATATAATAGGAGAGTCTAAGAACGTTTGGAACACTTCTGCTTTACCAAGAGCACTCGAACACCCAAAGTCTCGTTAGTTTGGCTGGAGGACAAGGCTCCTTTTTGGTCACAGTATTTTTTTTGTCAGTAGATTATGTAGAAACAATCCCCTCCTTTTTGTTTCTCAAGTAATACGACAAGGTTGTTTGGCCATTGAAATCAACATCTTCTGTGCCTCTTGAGTAATATCTGCCTCTTTGTGGATCACAGTGTGATCACTGTCGAACAGGCTGAATTTTCCTTTAAATCTGCCGAATATTCTACCAGGTGAGTTGTTCCAAACTTCTCTGGCCTTGGCCAAACGTAGTGTTTTCTCAAAATTTTGAATATCTCTGTTTTCTCTTCATCTGTACCAAATCGTTCACGATAGTGTCTTTTGTACCAAACTGAAAAAAAACCTTGCTGTAAATCCTCTACGACAGAGGTAACCAAGACTCGTTCACCAGTTTTCATTGAAGTTTTCGAGAGAAATCCAAACTGCGTCGATTACCAGATAAATTGGCTTTCACGTGAAAAGGTTTCCCTGCAGGTATTTTAATAACAGAATTACAGAATTCAAACGAGTCGCACATTGCAACACCAAGGCACCGAAGCAATATGTACCCTGTCTGCTCTGAAAATTTGGTATTGATACTTTACAAAAAAGTTTTCTGCCTACAAATTGATTCTCAACAACAACTGAGATTTTGAAATGATTAACAACAAGCAAATCAAAGCAGTTTTCTGCATTTTACATGAATATGTTACCTTCTTCAATAATTGCTAATATATTTCATTCAGCTTCCACAGACTCAAGAGAAATCCGTCTCAAAGATATTTTTTTATACCAATTTCCGGCTTTGAATCTCAGTGATACAAGTCAGATGTTATTCCAGTTTGCCATCTCTGACATTTTAGCACCAACCTCGCACCATAAACAAGAGAAAGGTATTAAAGAAGATTAGTATTAGTGACAGCTTTCTCCACTGTATTTATGTTGTAACCAAATTCGTGGGGCAGCAAATTCAGTAAAGTTGTATGCCAATTCTCCCAAAATATTACCCAATTATTGTCTTTTTCCAACATCACCAGCAGGTCTTCCAGCACAAATATATATATATATATATATATATATATATATATATATATATATATATATATATATATATATATATAAAGAGAGGAAGTAGGGGCAGAATGAAAGACGGTGCCTCTCTCTGTCTGTCAGTCTATCTGTCTCTGTCTTCGTCTCTCTACCTGTTCCACTGTGTGTGCCTCTGTTTACCTTTGTTGCTATATTTGCCTTGCTGATGTTGATAAATACAGTGAAAGTTAGCATCAGTTTTAAACTGGTTGATTTTTTTGGATACGCAAGAAAAGATAGACATGAACTAGAAAAGTTTGTTGCAAACACAGGAAATCCTTTCAACAAACCTTGTTTACAACTCAAGAAGCTAGTATTCTAAGGTCATTTGTTTAAGATTATGTTTCCACTGAGGCTGCCATTACTTATCTCTGTTGTTGGCTGTGCAGTTTTATTAGGGCATTATATTACGGAAATGGAAAAGAGACAACAATCAAGCAGTCTTTTCTGTCATTAATCAATATATCTGATCTGTGAATTTATTGATTCTCTGTACAGTAAAATTTTACAATACTGTGACTTTTCTCTTTTACTGAATCTGCACCATTATTTGTTGTTGTTAATATTCTACTGACGTCATTTTTCTTATTATTGTTGAAAATGATATTTAAATCCATCCCTGCAATCCATTAATATATTTTCAGGTAATCATTAATTCTGCTTACCAGGTGCCCACCCCTTTTACGATTCGGTATGCAGGACCTTTAATATTAAGCCTGGGCATAAAAACCCTGAAAACGAGCCTGTTAATAAAAGTTCATTTTGTCTTCCAGTTTCTGTATTTGTGTCAGAAATTCTTTTTAATTCGACCCAATGCTACTGTAACAAAGAAAACAATAAAAATTCACTAATTTTTCATTACTATATTTTTATTATTAGTAGTATTATATTTATTATTATTAATTATTACTATCATTATTATTGGTATTGTTCTCAGTGTTTTTATTATAGTTATTTCGTTTTGAATTTTTATTCCTCATAGCTGGATATCACTAAGGCTTTAAAGAAAAAAAGATAGCATTGGCAGGTTCAATTTCTGTCACTAAATATACCTTCCTCTTTTTTATATTGCTGCTCTTAATGCTACTGTTGTGTTTTTCTTCCTTGTTGTTTATTGATTTCTTCTATTGCCAGCATTAAAAGGGGATTTTTAATTCTCTTATACAAAGCGAATAAAAAGAGTGATATTTTATTCACCCTCAGTTACAAGTGGTTCGTGAATTGAGTTGATGAACCTAGAGTACTTAAGGCTCAGTGCGAACTTTATTTCTCAAAAAAAATCATCGGGTGCCTGTTAAAACTTCTTCTTTTGGTACCATGCCTTGAGAAGGGGTAGGCGACCATGGCTCTCCATTCTATTCTATTCTTCGCCTTTCTTATGATTTCCACATTCGAGCAGTTGGTCAGTCTTGCTGACCAACTGCTCGAATGGTTGGTCAAATATAGAGGTGGGGTGCATTTAGGGACAGCGTTGATTTCTGAAAACATCCCTTGACTCCAAGTATCTATTCCTACGCAGGTACAGTACGGAATTAAATCACGTTATGGGGTGGACCTCTGATGCTGTAATTTACTGCTGTCGCTGGAGTTTAACGGTAACCTTTGAGACAGCACCGAGGACCCCACCCCCTTTATTTCTTTCTCTTTTTATTTCTCTCTCTCGTTCTCTCTGTCCCTCTCTCTCGTTCTCTCTTTCCCTCTCTCTGGGTTCCATCTTCATTTTAGCCGATGGAGATCAAGGGTTTCCACAGTTTCTTGCCCATCCTTCTACAAAATAAATCTTCAGTTTTTGGCTCTTCCTTCGCCCTTGCTGATACACATTTTTCGATATGGCACTGACTCTACAAGTATGGTAACCTGTCTTCCTCTGCTCCTTTTAATTTCAAAACGCCCTGCATGAGTAAGATTCTGTAACTTTTTATTTCTCATGTCTCCAATAACATGCTGCAATATGATTGACAAGACAAATACAGCTGTTTCTATTTCTTTTCAAAAACCCTTCGTTTCATGACAGATTTGTATCTACCAGAACCAGTACGCAGACGGTTTAGACGTGATCGTGGCCTGCATCAAGTTGTTCTTTGGGAACTACACCTCCGCTCTCAAAAGCTGTAGAGTTTGATGATTCATCCCATGGTGCCTTCGACATTGTTTCTCATTGAGATTGAGAAGATGAGATATTTTCATCTGGTATGTGACAGGAAGCTATATCTTGACTTCATTCGAGTTAGAGGTGGACCATGGTTATGCAACGGGTGACGCTCATCGGTGATTTGTATCAATCGTTCCCGATTAGAGGCAGATGTCCTTCTCACATGTGGTGGGGCTGTGCCTGACAGAGCATACAGAGTATGGACTGGTGTGGATCGTATTGCGCAACAGATTATTCCTTGTGGCTATCATTGCCTTAACATAAGAGCAGTGTGATTCGAAAAAGAGTGTTCGATCCAGAATGACGCCCAAATACTTTGGATGTGGATGGTGCTCCAGTGGTTGTTGGTTCCATGTAATATTGAGAGTGCGTTTTGCCTCTTAATTTTTCAGGTGAAAAGCACAAACTTGGGTTTTAGCTGGGTTTGGCTTCAAGTCGTTGGACTTTGCTGTTAAGAATTCAGTTCATTGCCACACCAAATTTATTGCATCTTCAATTGAAAACTGCTTTTTCCCGAGTTTTTTTTGTTACTGCTTTCATATTTTTAGATACTGGGTCTTCCATTGATGGAACCCATTTTTGGGCCCATTTTTGTCTTTCACAGATATCCACCTATGAAAGACCCGAACGGAAGAAGCAGATCAAGAAAAAGTGAGACAAAAAGCGTGCAAGACACCATAAAATGCAAGACATACGGATCGCCCCTCCAGGACCCTCCGTGGGAAGGTCATCACCCAAAGCTCAAGCACCTCAAGACTATCTGTCCTGTGTGGTTGGGCCCTATAGCCGTAGACCCGACCAAGGAGAGAACAGATACTACACTTGATCCAAGCAAAAAGGCCGAGAAGCGATTTTTAGACACTGCACAGTTTCATTTGATCAAGGCTTCACAATTGCAGAGAATTTCCTTGGAGGTCCAAATCATAAACCAGGTAGGGAAATTGGTAATTAAATGCTGTGGCACTTGTTGATATTCAATCATCATTCAATTGCTTCCATGATTCACACTTTGCCTTTTTATCCAATTAAGGCAATTAACATTTTCAGCCAACAGGGCCTCAACCAATAAAACAGAAATTTGCGCCAAAAAGCTTGTCGTGCACACTGTGCCCACACCTCTGGAAATAATTACTGGGGAGAGAAAAATGGAAGAATGATACAAGGAAATAAGACCACCACTTCACTCCTCCATTAATGGAGTGTTTGTGGTCTGCGTGACTTAGGTATCACCAAACGTTTTATCCCACGACAAAAACTGAGTGATAAAGTCCAAGTTTATTAATAGAATTTCTGCATCCCGTAACGCCCACCCGCCGTGAAAAAGTTCATGTTCCTGCAACGACTACCAGCGGCGCAAACGAGTTTGCAATTGTCAGCCCCAATTCAGGTCACACCTCAACAAGACCAAAGCGCTGACAGCGAACTTTTTCCGCGATAACCGCATTCAAAGCACAGCAATTTGTATTTCGCATGCAACAGTCTTGACGTGAACCAAAGTACTCCTTGCTCCAAACACCACCTCCTGATAATCGTCACTTCAGGCCTTTGGCCTTTGGTCACAATACAGAGAAGAATATTTTTCTTATGTGCTCATTAACTGTTAGTGCAGTAAAGGAGCACAGTGTGCAGTTCCTTTCCCTGACTGATCGTACCCAGGGCTTTAGGCCTATTACACCTTGACTGTTGTTATTTTTAGTTAAACAGTCAAACACCAACCAAAGTGTGTTTTTTTCGAATTATGAGGGGTCTTTAAGGAGGCTACATGTTTATCAATGGACCTTAATAGAAAATATGGTCCATCTGACCTTTTAGTACTCTCCCTGCCACCACAATTAAGTGTGTCTTTGGAGGGAATCATTTCAACCAGTTAATGTGTCCCTATTACATTAACACTGTAATGCATTGATTTTTGAGCAATTGAAAGGACTGTAGATGTTCAATTTTGTGGCAAATTTTTTATTTGTTACTGTTCATAGTGTGCCCTGTACCTTCTCTTCACCCATCTTTAGTTCTCTTCCCTTTGTTTGTTGTTTTATGGATGGAATCTTTGAAAGGCGTTGTAGGAACACAGCTTCGCGGGGTACCTTTCATCAGAGACCCATCAAATTCCTTATTTACTCAGACAAGTGCAGTTCGTATATTTCATTTGGATCAAATTCTTGTTGATTTGGTCATTGAACGGAATGCAACTTTGCAATAGAAAAAGCCACTGGTTGCCGTTAGGAGGTGCATCCGGCAAAATAAATTCCTCACTGCAACAACCAAGTACCTCCGAAGGGCATTGTCTGAGTCCAGTGACTTGGGAAAATAATGTAAAAAAATAGAAAGAAATATTTGGTATTGCTATTTTTAGTGTAATGGAAAACTCTTCTTTTAATAGCAAAAAATTAAAACGCTCCGTTTATCATCCTTTTGTCGTTTTATCTGGTGTTGGCAACATTTTGAATTTGGAGAGAACTGCGAGGAACTATAATTGTCTGACATTTTCGCTACTGTGCAACTCAGCCTCTTAAAATCCTTTGAAAAGTTATCGTTAAGTTGCCGCAGATAGTGATTTTAGATCTTATCCCCTAAAATGATGGTCATGAGACAATTCCTTGTTGCATAGTTAGGAAGCAATTTTAAACTTTTCTGTAAGCGCTCACTCAATTACGATTTACTCTCAAATTCCATGGTTATTATAAAGGTTTCTTATTGCAAGGATATCATAAGAGACATGTGGCCAAGTGCCTTTGTTTTAAGATGAGGTAAAGCAGATGGTGAAATACCCAGCTTAAAAGAAAACAGTAGTAAAACGAAAGCCAAATCAGGTTGAAGCACCATCTTTTAATAATCTCGTTGCAAAAATAGCGATTTCGCCTCTTTTTGTTATTGTTTCTAAGTTTATTCTCTGAACAGCTTTTATCAATATGTCCAAGTTTAACCAACACTTAACATTTCTTATTTTCAATTGACCCCGAACTTGACAAGTTTTATAAGCTCTATTCAGCATCAAAAGTTGTAGGAGTTCACCTTATGTTACAGATGAGCTACACCTTAAAAATTTAATTGGTTTTATTATTTGTTTCTCTGTTTTCAAGACCTGTAATAATTTGGAACCTCCAGATTTTCCCCGATAAAAACTCTTCGATTTCAATTTTCCATTATATATTACAGTAGACGTATCTACGGTGTTACAAGAAAGCATTTTTAGATATTAAATTAGTTTGCTAGAAATTTACGCCAGTTGGCCATGGAAAAGTGTTGACTGAAAGTAGGCGCAAAGGTGAAATCCTGCAAACCCTTTTTCTCGTCCACCCTCTGACGTCATGACGATTTGTTTTCTTGGTAGTTGAATGAATGCGTCATTTCAGGCTGGAATTCGCACCTCTACATTGTATTTAGTTTTAAGTGCTTGTGTTGGCACTTTTTTTTTTTTTTTTAGTTTTAACGTCATTTTCCCCCAGCAATTGGGGCTCAGACGGTGCCCTTCAGAGGGACTTTGATTTGGCAGTGAAAAATTTCTTGGCCAGATGCCCTTCCAGTGTAGGCATGCATAATGTCAAAAGACAAATTCACGAGGGGCACCCAGAATTTCAAGAAATGGCATTGATTCAGGGTTTCCTTCTTCCAGGTCAGCCTTGGCTTCAATGGGTGCCAGCACCAATGTGTATTTCGTTAGGGCTCCAGAAGTTACCAATACGTTTGGCTCAGTGGAAGAAAAATTTTGACGTCTAAGTTCATGAGGCTCGTGACAACTTTGTTGTAGCACAGCTACGAGAATGTTTAGAAGTAGACAAGTTATCATCTGAATAAAGAACGTGTTTCAGCAAAAAGGGCTGACTGTTTTTGAAGCATTCCACCCATACAGTCCACATTCAAATTTAAAAAACCCTCAAGTTTTTCTTTCTCCTGTTTGTGGAAAATGTGTTCAAGTGAGCGAAAAAAAAGGAAGTGTATTACTAAAATCAGGAGAAGGAAGAGGGAATATCAATTTTTTTAAAAAACAATTTTCTTTCAAAACATTTAATTATTGATATCTATCTATCCAAACACAAGACAATCATCTTTTATTTGGAGGTCTTAAATTTTTCATACTTTTAATATTGTATTTTCAGGTAACAACTTAACGTGATGGGGCTCACTGTCGTCGCCAAATTTTATTTATTGATTACCTACTTGTTGTTAAATGAATTATTAATTAACAATATTTACACTTAAAATTAAATTGGGGAAAATTGTCAGAAATGTTTAAATCTTCTAATTGGGTAAAATAGATTTGACTACAAGTACGGTTTGACTCCACTATAGCTGTACTTGGACCCAAAGCCAATCCCAAGCCTGGATAAAGGAGAAGGGTCGTGGCAAGAAGGGTATTCGGTATAAAGCTTTTCAATAACCCAATCATGACTGACACCAGTGAGGAACCAGCCACTGGTAGGGCGTCCCCCAAAAAAGAAGCGCGTGGGTATCACCGTACACTCGTGACAAATGGACTACCACTACTGAACCATGAGTGAGTGCCCTTAAAGAAAAGAGGTCAGAGAAGACCTAAGAGAGAGGGTCGGGTGACGAGAAAGCTAAAAAATGGGTCGGTCAATTTCGGTAGTATGAGAGAGAGGGAGAGAGAGAGAGAGAGAGAGAGAGAGAGAGAGAGAGAGAGAGCACCAGGAGACCGCAGGAGACCAAATCCAAGGGTTTAAAAGCAAAAGAGCTGAGAGACAAAGCCAAGCTGTTTCATTTTGGGGAGGGCACCAAGACAAATTGCATTGGGATTATCTTGGATGAGGAAATGAATAAGGTGTTGTCAAACGTAAAGAAAAGATCAGACAGACCACTGCATATAAGGATAACATGGATATGATGATCTATCCATCTATTTAGCTATATATCTATTTACCTATCCATCTATCTATATGTATATATATATTTTTGTATAGATATATGAATATATGTATATATGCATATAAGTATATATGCATATATGTATATATGTATATATGCATATAAGTATTTATGCATATATGTATATATGCATATAAGTATATATGTATATACGTATATATGCATATATGTAGATATGAATGTATTATATACATTCATATCTATCTACTTATCTATCGATCTATCTATCTATCTATCTACCTATCTTCCTGTAAAGAAGTGAAAATATACATGCATCAAATTGAATTGGAACCAGTGCTTATTGCTATCATGACCGCATGCTCTACCACGCGAGTTATCAGCGCTAGACCCTTAACTTGATCACTCCCGAAAAAGGTCTTTTTCTTGGGCGCACCACTGTGTTGCGAAGTCGCCACTCTCGGACAACCAATTTCAATCACAAAAGAACTGATTTTTCCTAAGAACAACGACGTTTTTCCAAATAGAAACTTAATATCAACAACAGATAGGTCAAGGCAACAATGGGTTTTTGCTTTCAATAAAAGAGCAATAAAAAATTGTCTCAATTGAAATGCAAGACCTTGCTTTTTAATGTCCAATTATTGCCTAACAATTATTTGTTCTTTACGCGGCAATTTTAGATAATATTACGAGGAAAATATATTGATATAAAATAAGACCTTATGGAACTATGATTTTGAGAATGAGTTTCAAAACCCTTGTTGTATTAAAATTTTATTGCAGGAAAAAAACAATTTCTGGATTGACACATTGGATTTGGAGATATAAATAATGTCATTTTTGAAGTTTGCTGTCAAAGTTTATTTCTCTATGTTGCACCTCCACCCTGATAATTTTGTAGCTAAAGGATTTGTTTAAAAGGACGTTTGAGAACATGTGAAAAAATATGGACAGACAAAAGATAAATTTCCATATCACCCAGTATTAAGTTTGGGATTTTTTTCAAGATTTAAAAATGCCCATATTTAACTTTTCAAAAAAAAACGACAATTGCAATTTCTTGTAGTCTGACACCCTAGGCAGTCTAAAAAGATTCAGACAACTTTTTTATCAGTGTCAGGGCTAGTCCTGGTCATCAAAAATATCAATAAAACTCTTTAAACATTTTCACATACACACACACACATCACCTTCATTTACAAACCCTTTAAACTATTCCCGATCACCATTTCTCTGACAGCTGGAAGTGCTATTTATTTATTTATTTATTTATAAAGAATCTTTATACAGGATAAAACACTTAAACAAAAAGATATGCTGTTATGTTATGCTAACGAACACATTTGCACAACTCCGAAACATCGTAATTTATTTACCCGCAGGCAATAATTTAACATTAATTTAAAAAACATTTTTAACTTTGACTTAAAAATACTTTTTGAAATGTTTTAATGCGTTCAAGACTTTCGAGGAAGCTTCTGTTTGAAAAAAAGAACCCTCGACATGCCTTCCGGCAAAAACAGATTAAATGGCTATTTGCTTAGTCTCTCTTTCAAAACGAGGATATATGGCTTGAGGGTAAAAATTGTTTTCCTCAACAATGAGATGAAGGTGATATTCACGGTGTTCAACTCAAGATGTGCTCACAGGTGAGTATATCTGAAGAACTAAAAAAAAGGCTATGAAATGGCTTAAGACGTTTATTGCTCTCAAATCTTAAATGGCAATTCTTACTCTTTTTCGCGTGTAAAGAAAGTTCTGACCCATGATTCCATTTAATAGAACTTTTAGAGGTCAAACACTGTTAATCATTAAGCCTGTGTAATTTGTTCTGAACACAATGAATCACCGTAACTCATAAATGAACTTTTACAGAACAACTTATCCAATTACCTTATTTTATTAGCCCATGAATTCATAAATATTTGCATTGTTCGACACCTGTTTCCCTTGCATTTTACCTCCTATCAGTGACTAAACATTTTATCTTTCCGCTCCTTGAAGGCACTGGCTAAGCATATTATTTTAACAGACAACAACACATTTCCTTCTGGTCAATCCTTTAAAAAGACAGAAACACCCTCAAAGGCCCAGTTTTGTTGTTTGAACACAATCGATTAAAAATCGTTTCATATCTTTGAAGATAAAATTATTCTTTTTAGATTTTTATTTCAAGACAAACACAAAAGGTAGACGGATACCCAGATGCTTTTACCAAGTGAAAGTTTTATCTGCGTAACAAACAAAGGGAAATATTTATTAAACCTACTTTGATCATTTATCAAGGTTTTAATATCTCCCTAAAACGGTCTGGGTGGTACGGCCAGTGGAGACCTAAAGAGGTCAAGGTGACCAAGGAGCAGAAGTGGATTTGAGAGGATAGAAGGCTAGTGAAGAAATGTTTAAAGAAATATGGGTATAAGAAGGCTACAGAAAATCTACGCAACCTGAATATTTGGGTTTTGTGGTCTGTTCAGAAAATGAACAAATGGGGTAAGGTTTCAACATAAACTTGCTGTCCTGTACCTGTTAATGACATTGTTTTTGTTCCTTAAAATCAACGTTATACAAAACACCAAAGAAGAATTTTTGAATGAAACAAATGAATGTTTTGTAACTTTTGTTTGAGTAACAGATATTCAAGGGTTTTTGAAAGAAATGTGAACCAAGGACTATTTACTGGCTACTTTTATTTCTATTTAAATATATTGTGGAGAAGGCTTGATGGTTAATTGTTATACTAGAATACTAAGTTTCACATGGAGAGACCGGAAAACACTCAAAGAGCTAAATGGAAAACTGAGCTACTCAACAGCAGTTCTAAAGGCTGGAAGCCTAAAATGCATCTGACACATGTTGGGGAGAAAACAGGAGTTGGTATGCCAGATTTTCATCCAGGAGCCAAAGCAACAATAAAAAGAGAAAGGCCGGGAATAACGTACGTAGAACAACTGAAAAGAGGCACCGATTTTACTATTGAGGAACTGAGGAACGCAAAATATGAAGGAAGCTAGTAAATGATGTCCGAGTGAGCTCGAATAAGTAGCAGTAATAGTAATATTAGTAGACGTAGTAGAAGTAGTAGAAGTAGTAGAAGTAGTAATATTATTATTAGTAGTAGTAGTAGTAGTAGTAGTAGTATTAGTAGTATTAGTAGTAGTAGTAGTAGTAGTAGTAGTAGTAGTACAAGTAGACGTAGAAATACTAGTAATAGTAGTATTAGCTGTAGTATTATTACTAGTAGTATTCGTGGTAGTAGAAGTAGTAGTAGTAGTAGTAGTAGTGGTGGTGGTAGTAGTAATAGTAGTAGTAGTAGTAGTGGTGGTGGTAGTAGTAGTAGTAGTGGTGGTAGTAGTAGTAGTAGTAGTAGTAGTAGTAGTAGTAGTAGTAGTAGTAGTAGTAATCTTAGAAGCCCAGAGAAAACGTGAGCTGCCCAAGTCCAGACCTGGCACACTTTTCCCTCTTCCAGCAGACCACCTGTGTCCGTCCTGTGGCAGAGCTTCTTGGCTCTCATTGGACTGATCAGCCACAGCCGAACTCACCAATCCTAGTATTATTCCCTANTACTACTACTATCTACTACTACTACCTACTACTACTACTACTACTACTACTACTACTACTAATAATAATAATAATAATAATCGTCATCGTCATTACTAGATGGTGTGTAACTACTCGATAATAAAATAGTAGTAGTAGTAGTAGTAGTAGTAGTAGTAGTAGTAGTAGTAGTAGTGGTAGTAGTAGTAGTAGTAGTAGTGGTAGTAGTAGTAGTAGTAGTAGTAGTAGTAGTAGTAGTAGTAGTAGTAGTAGTAGTAATCTTAGAAGCCCAGAGAAAACGTGAGCTGCCCAAGTCCAGACCTGGCACACTTTTCCCTCTTCCAGCAGACCACCTGTGTCCGTCCTGTGGCAGAGCTTCTTGGCTCTCATTGGACTGATCAGCCACAGCCGAACTCACCACATCTAGTAATATTCCCTATGTATATGATGTCATGGTCACCGTCGAGAATGACGGACAAACAACACCACAACAGTAGTATTAATGGTAGTAGTATAAAATTTCTCTATTTTGCGTTTTAAGGCTATTGCCGCTGCCCACAAGGTTTCCTTAAAATTTTTCCACAATAATGAAATTAAAGCTGTCTAATAGCCGAGCATTGAAAAGACCATGTATTTGATTTTACTTAGTATCTGTAATTCGGAAATATTATTTTATTAACACAGCTCTTACATTTTAATATGTATTAAGCATAACTTATTTGACCTAAGATTGTAAATATTCGAGCAGAGCTACTCTGTAAGGTTTAAAGGATTTGTTTGTGATGCTGGTTTTAAGTTTTTAAACGATTAAGTCTATGATATATAGTACAAAAAAATTTATACGACTTTGCATTAGTTTGTAGAAGGAATATACACTATTCAGAATATCCCTTTGAAATAATAGACAATAACAGAGGACAACGATTCGATAAATGTTATAAATTGTTGTGTTTGAAGTAAATGAAAGCTTTTATGTCCCCTGAATACGACTCAAACAAATTTTTACAATTATTTTTTTGTAGCCTCGGTCAGTGTGTCGATGTGAGGGGTGTTGGAATTTGTGTTTATTTGCTTGTTTGTTAGCGATTATTTTACTCGAAAAAACTTATCAACAGCAGCAACAACAAGAGTGGGTACCAACTTAACGATTCCTTCAAGACATAAAATACAAGAGGATTCTAAAAAGATATTAACAAGATGCACCGTAGGTTTTCGTACTTTAGCATTATATTTGGCAGGTGTCAGATATTAACATGGTCTAATATTTTATTTCCATTCCACTTATCTCATTTATGTAAAATCGGTATTTCGTGTTTGAAAGGATGGTACATAAGTATAACGATGGACAAATAGCAAAAATGGGGTAAAAATAAACTTTACAAGCAATATGAAAGCAAAAAGAAGTTTTAAGATAGTTAAATCTGAAATCTCTAGGAGGTTAAGATTAAGACAGAGTGCGATATCACTGTCCCCTCCCAAAAGTATGTGAAATGAAGGATTCATATATTTAAATTATTAATTGTTTAGATCTTAAAAATGGTTTTATGGATATTAAATTTGCAGGAATAAGACTTGTCATGCTGTGAAATTATCTGGAATTGTTGATAACTATCTGCACATCATCTGCTCTTTTGCAGCTCTCTGTTAAGCCAAGAAAAGATATAACTCTCTTTCCAGACTCAATCAAAAACAAAGTTTTGCTAGATGTTGCTTAAGTATAAACATAATCAAGAAACATTGAATAAGTTAAATTAAACTTTAAAAAATGATTTATGGGCTTCTGTCTCAGAAAAATGTTTATCGATACCCTTAAAATAAACTGTTCTTGTATTTCTGCATTCAATACTCAAGAGCGCAAGGTCACATATCATAGGTCATAGTATTTTGGATGAAGTTCGTTATCAGTGTATGCTTGCTGAAAGAACGCTGTGCTGTTACAGGTGTAAATGGTTCAAGTACGAAATATTCTCAGTGGAGTGCAAACATTGTAGAAAATGTCTTTCAGCTAGAATTTTCCAGATTTATTTAAAAGGCATGCGGTGCTAAGCTGGTTTTTTCTTAAGTTTGAGACATGCACAGTTTTGAAGTTTAAATCGTCTTCCTCCAGAATCTTAAGGCTTACATCATTTCCATACAGTTTGCCAAACACATTGCATGCATTATGAATCTTATCACAAGATTACTCTTGATAATGGTGCAGGGCAGAAAAGATGGTTTTTATGTAGCATGATGGTTATTAGCGTGGCGTTATTCCTACGAATATCAAATCCAAAGTAACATAAAACATTTCACGTTTAAAAGCGTGCTCGTCAATGGCTACCTGGCTATCTTATGGTATATTGAGCAGTTGTCGTTTATTTTTCCGTTCTGCAGGAAATTCATTAGAAATGTTCATTGTAGTGGGTATAAAAATACTCTCTTGGATAATTTATGGCAATTGCGTCCCTTTGGGCCTACAATAAGACATTGGAGATTTGAGACTTAACATCTTTTGTAGCCTGTCTTGCCAGAATTATCTGATTCCTCTGATTATGAGCACAGGAAGGTTTAATCAAATTGCTGGCATCAAAATACAAAGAAAGGAAGATAGGTACTAGATGGCATCATTGACATTTATTGTATTTTTTGTGTAAAGTTAAGGATGAGTAGCTCTTAATGTGCAACTTTTATACTTGGAAGATGACCAGCAAAAGGGGGAAATACTTGGAACACGGTCTGTTTATCTGGTTTCTGCAAAGCAATGTGCTAAGGACCCAATGTTATTTTTCAGTATCTTCCATCGCTAAGGACTGCAGAAGACGAGATTGTACATGTTCTGAACAATGCAAAAAAGGTTACAGCCTCTGTGTACAACTCTGCTGAATCTACCCTAAAATGCTAAATTGATTGAGTCATTTGATGTGCGTTGGAGGACCATTGTATTCCCCAGACATATTGGCTGCGTTGTCATACCCTTGACCACGACAGTCATTAATAGGTATTCCATTCTTTTTCAAGTTTATACAAAAGACATCATCTTCTCTCTTTTGATATTGTAAAATAAATTTTCTGCTTTGTATGGCTAAAAGAAGAAGTTGTGTCGATCAAGTCATAAATATTTTGCTGCACCCGGTTATTTCATATTTCTTACAGGACAAGCCTTTATAAACTTACTTTGTGATTTTGGTGAAACATATGTACTTACAGTTTGTTGAGGTACCCTTATTTTGGAAACACGCTTCTGAAGAAAGAGACATGATCAGCTAAAATGCTCATGATTCCAATGAAATTTCTACTATGCCTATCTCCGATCCAAAACGAGGACCCACGAAGTGCAAGACCCTTCTTTTACCAAGGAACATGGTACCATCAGTTATCCTCCTGAAACACTGTTTCCCTTGTCTTATCTTAGCTCCGTCCCCTCTTCCCTCCTTAACCATCACATCTATCCCTCCAGTTATTTCCAAAGGGGTCTAATATTCTCGCCAATACAGATATCACTCTGCAAAGGTTAAGCTTTTTTCTTTCCCCTAAATTCTGTTGCATAATTTTTTCCATTTAATATCTTTACCCCAGCCTCAAGATCGAGCTAATGCTGTTTGTGAAGGTTTGGTTATGATCGGAGAAAAAAGCCCGCACAGGAAAAAATAAGTACTGGTTTCGCGGGACCAAATACAAGGCATTTTCTTTCACTCATTTTTTCCACTTTCGTGCTTACAAAGAAAAAGAAAGAATGGGAATTGTTGTCATCCGTATGGGAAAGTAACACTCCCCTAAAGCCTAAATAATACAGTCATGCTGACCTATATTTGCCAAAAGATTTATTGTTGCAATTTAAGTGGCAGTGAAAGTTCTGTGGTACTCATATTTTCTTATGGCACAGGTGGGCATCTTCAGTAACTACTATTTCTTTATGTTGGGCCTATCTTGTTATTGTAAGCAACTTTAGTTACTCCAACTTTAAAAATGTGCTAGACTTATATAATGACATACCTTAACTGTATTACTTATACAACTTAAGTCAAATTTCACGAATCTCAAATTTTAAAACTTGATACAATAATGTTTTGACTAGAGTAGCCAAGTTTGTGGGCAACTAACTATTAATAATAAAAATGTTACAGAGGCCAGTTAAAACAGGAAAGAAATCCTATAACAACAGGAAAACAATTCAATTGAAAGAGAAAAATATATCAGCTTTTATTGGAATTCTACATAAGCTCTTCTTCCTCATTACAAACAGTGGTTAAAAGACCAAAATAGTACGGCCTCAGAGCAATTATTGTTTCAGAGCCATGGAATCAAATTAGATAAAGCTTAGCGAAAAAAAGTACCCCAAATCTTTCGAGATTGAGCATCAAACAAGTGTCTTGACTAAAATTGACTAGCAATAGTAAAAATTTTCCCGGGGTTCAGGAATTTTACCGTGGCTAACCCCTCTCAACCGTACTGTTTCAAACATGTAACTTTAAATGATTCTGTCTTCAAGTCAGTAATTATCTTCTGGCTAGGGCTAAAATTCAAAGATTGATTAGTTGTATTTGTATTTATTGTTCATTTCAAGACTTCCCTGTTATGGCACATAGCAAGGCGTGATACAGATTATGTAAGAAGGAGGGTACTGAGTTATGAAGTTCCCGGTTGGAGGCGAAGAGGGAGGCCGAGGAAAAGGTGGAAAGACGTGATTGACAGAGATCTGGAGGTTGCTGGTGAGGGCAATACTGATACGACGAACAGAGCAGGCTGGCGACGGCTGATCCGCTGTGGCAACCCCTAACGTGATATAGCCGAAAGACAAAGAAGAAGTTTTTATTATTTATTTGAAATTTCTGTGTAACATCCATATTTCCAGAACCGATAGTTTGTTAGCCACTACATTTTAATGGGTTTGTACCTTGTCTTAACTTATTAACTGGTGAGATATACTTGATTCAAAAACCTTGAATGTTGTGTAAGCAATTAACCAAGATTATACCAATGTTAGCATTTCTGATCTGGACAAGTGTCATCAAAGTGGTCTAATATTGATTCCTTAATGTTGACGTGACTTTCAAAGGGGTCGATGAATGCTTTGTGGCTATAATTCTCACTGCTTATTCCCTACATTTCATACGACATATTCATTTGGAGTTCAATAATTTAACGCATTTATGTACATTTTTATATTACCAGGGTGAAATTCAACGCTACAATCTATATATTTTTTTACAAACCTAGTGATTTTTAGGACTGCAGTAAACAGTCTTTATTTTTAAGTGGAGGAGTCTGAACCGAGCGGCCGGTCCGTCTGACCCGTTAGAAAAGGCTGAAAGGAGAAGAAGAAGAAGACGACGACGACGAAGAAGAAGCAAAGCAACGTTTTTTTGAATTAAAAGAAGTTTAATGCCACATTTTTTGTGATTTTCTAACGTACGCCCTTCGGGGAAAGTATACAGAAGATTAAGTATATAAACTTAATAAATATTGCAATTGCTGAGTTTTCTTCATTTCTGTCAATATCGGTACCTAGGAATTGGCCAAGGGTTACAAGGGTACTTCAAAGTATAGAATCTAAAATGGGGGTTCGAACGAAGCTGTCATGTCATTCGAAACTTGACTGCTTTCCTTGTCTCTTCCCTTGATTACCTCTCGCAAAACTTCTCTATTTCCCTGGAATTTCACTGTTGTAAAGACTTAATAACGAGTATCTGTGTGGTGCTGAATGACTTATTATTTAGACTGTTGTGCAACGTGGGATAAATTTTCATTACTGGCCCATCCACTTTTTCTGACACCTCCTGACAGGGAGCTTTTTCTACATCTGAATCAATTTGTAAAAGTTAATAAATGATTCCATTTAGAAAATGGGAAAACAACAGTGAACACTCCCAGGGATTACCAAGTTCATCCTATTCTTCACAATTTAAATTGTATTACGTTTCGACTATCAAACAGTTTCTTTTAAAATTTACCAAAATCATGCCGAGACCATTTTTTCAAAACATTTATAACGTTGTTTTCAAAGCATGCTTAATAGCGTATCGTACAAAGGATCAAACTGGTTACGGGACGGAGATAATCTGAAAACTTAAGCCATGATTTCCGTTTATTTTATTGGTACAGCCACCTGCGGAGGTTATTTTTTATTTTTAATACCAAAGTATGAACAGTGTCAAAGGTCTGTCAGGCGTCAAGTACCCCCAACACGTATACAGTAAAGAATAATTTCGCATACTTCTGGTTTAAAATGTTTAGACATAATAGCAAGAGCAGCAGATAAGACAAAAGCCACATTTACGAATTCACAACCAGACAACGTACATTTCTATTTACACACACACACACACACACACACACACACATATATATATATATATATATATATATATATTGATATTTAAACAGGTTATTCTACATCAGTATAAAATATTTAATATAAAAATATATAGCTTACTGTTATCAGACCTGTATTAACAGAAAATTGAACAAAACAAAAACAGATAGAATTAGTTTATAGAAAAACGAAAAACAGTCGATTTGAATTAGAAAATAAACAAAATATAAAAAAATTTGGCACGAGATTAAACTTACGAATAGGACTTAAATTTTATGTCTAAAACCATAGACTTAACAATACGTACATCTGAAAATAATGATAGGTTCCAAAAAACGTAAAACAATAGAAGACAGATACAAGTACCATTTGGTTACAGTACCTTGGATTTCAAAAATCATTCGACGTCCACGCAGACACAGAGAGAGACACAGACACAAACACACACACACACACACACACACACACACACACACGCATATTCTTATTCAACATCAGTAAACGAAATGGGGTAAAAAGTCCAATAAATATCAAACCAAGAACTGATAAAAAGACAAATGTAGTTCGTTATAATTGTACGAGATCTTTCGTTTATGAAGCAAGTCCGTGGAGCTGATCAGTTCAAGTTATTTTCTGTTAACACGGTCACTATTTCCCATGAGGAGCCATGACGTAATGGTCAGTGCAGTTGCACCGTAACCAAGAAGTTCCAGGCCTTCGATTCCCCGAGCAGGTGTAAACCTTTAATAAAGAAAAAGCCTCTGGTTTGGGTCAGGAAGGGTATCCAGTCAAGAAATTCCCTCACTGCCAAAACAAAGCCCCTTTGAAAGGCACTGTCTGAGCCCCAGTTACTGGGGGAAATTGACTTTCAAACCAAAACAGTCGCCATTTGTCAAACATTACACAATGTCTATGAAACAACTACGGTCCTTTGAAACCTAGTGGAGCCCTCGAAATGAGCCTGTGGTCCAGTGTAGTTTACCAATTTGAAATTGGGCTGTTAACAAATATCAATTATATGAATTAGTTAATTATATGCTTGATTTTGGACATCCGCATTGGATGATTTTTCCTTAAAGACTAACATTCAGGAAATGTAAAGAGCGCAATTGCTGAACTTTTTTTCTTTTAAAGAACATACGCGGTCTCTGAGGTCAGTAGAAACAACGCGTGCTCTTTAGGGGGAAACCTGGATAGATAGATAGATAAATAGATAGATAGATAGATGGATAGATAGATAGATAGATAGATAGATAGATAGATAGATAGATAGATAGATAGATAAATAGATAGATGGATTGATAGATAGATAGATAGATCGATAGATGGATAGATAGATGGATAGATAGATAGATAGATAGATAGATAGATAGATAGATAGATAGATAGATGGATAGATAGATAGATAGATAGATAGATAGATAGATAGATAGATGGATAGATAGATAGATAGATAGATGGATAAATAGATAAATAGATAGATAGATAGATGGATAGATAGATAGATAGATAGATGGATGGATAGATGGATGGATAGATAGATAGATAGATAGATAGATAGATAGATAGATAAGCAGATAGATAGATGGAGAAAGATAGATAGATAGATAGATAGATAGATAGATAGATAGATAGATAGATAGATGTGTAAATAGGTAAATAAGAAAATAGATTGGTTAGTTGACAGCTTAATCTTTTCTTAACTGGAGCTTTTTTAAGATGGATAGAGAAAGGAAACGCAAGGATCTTATTTAGCATAAAATATGACATGGATGGGGCTGACGTATAAAATCGGAATCCTCTCTTTGCATTGTAGCTCAAATGTTTTATATTATTAATGCGTAACTCAAAATACAAAAAACATCATCTGCAGACGAAACTCTTTGGGAGAAGGTTCCATGCTTTTCTGGCTCTGTGATACTTTTGTTATCTTTAAAATGTTTCCAACGGCATCACGAGGTCTAACAAATCGAAAGGAGTGAGAAGTTTTAGACAACTAAATGTTTGATCCTATTAACTTTGGTGATTATAGGGAGAAAATGAGTGGCACAAATAGTTAATTATTTAGCTGAAATGTTTACCATGTAGCATGAATTGTAATACTCCAAACAGGTGAAAATTCAAATTTTCTGAAAACATAAATTTATTTGTCAGATGAAGACTCCAATAATAGTTGTACAGCTTCTATTTTATCAAGTGAAACGAATTCTTTTCTGTAAATATAGTATGCCTGAAGGCTCTTTATTTATCTATTCCCCATGGTGTTTCGTAACCATCTCTTTATATTCCAAAGAGAATTGATCGTCACCTCGGTTGGAGATGAGCTTCCTGTTAAATCTCACAGTCGACGTGGTAACTTTTTTACTTTCTGGCAGGTTATGTCTTAAGAAATAATTGAATTTTGGACACTTCTTTGCAAGCCTGTAAGGAGTATCCCCCTTAGAACTTGATATTACTTGAGGCCCGCAGGTTCAAGATATTTTCCAATTGATACAGGCATCATTCTTCCTCTCAAGGTAAGGATGCTGCGAAATGTTACAGTAATGCATGTGTGTGTGTGTGTGTGTGTGTGTAAGCTGCTGGAGGTAGATTTGAAGACCACCCCGGTGAGTTCGATCCGGCCTCATGAAACGGGAAACAAACCTCCCCTCACCGCCAAAAGGCAGATCGGTTTGGAAAGAAACCAGAAACAAAAAACTTTCACTTACCACCAGGGGCGGCACAAGTTCAAAACATTTACTCCAAATCGACGACGAACCAGATGCAAAATCACATGAACGACGAAATCGATTTCTTCCATGGTACTGGAAAAACAGCTTAAAATGAAGGCTATTCGTTACCAACCAGTCAGGATAACCTAGCTAATCAGTATCCAGGCGTCACCACGTGGAAATGCATGTGTATAAAAGAGTGGTTTTAGGGTGGTTTCAACTCTTTTATGATATGCGCGGATGTTAGATCTTTGGCAGGAACAGACGAGATATTGAGTCGTAGCTTTTAATCACTTCATCTTGTTCTTAACTACTGAACACTAAATCACTACAAAAATAGGTGCGTCTAATTTACAAAAATGACACCACGAGGCTTACAGCCACGTGACTAGAAAAACAATACAACTATGATATACACGTGATCTAAATAACCCAATCAAAATAAAAAGAATATCGTATTATTTGAAACTATATTTTACAGCATGGTTCTGAATCTCTGTGGGGGTTTTCTTTTGTGAAGAAGTTTCAGAGGCTTTATTCCGAAGCCTCCAATTTTTCAAAAATGGCCTCAAAATTCCGATCTAATGTAAAAGTAAATTCGACAAAATCTTTCATGAAGAGAAATCTTCTGCTGCTTTGGTTTTACAATGACTTTTTTCATACGCAGAGTGCCTCTACTGCGCTTTCTTAATTCTTTAGAATTAAACATATTGCTGCAGCATGAGGTAATCATCTGGTTGGGCTTATGCGGTTATGTGTAGTGAAAATATTTTATCTGTTCAATCACAATGTAGTTTCAATGCAGACCCTTCGATTCTCCCTACTGCCTGAATATTTTATTTAGTCGTTTGATTATTAATTGTTTATTTAAAAAACATTCAAGCATGCTTCAGATGTTATGATTCATGCTTCTGCTATTATTACACAAAATATACAAAATCTATGAAATATTAAAAATATATAAAATATATAAAATATGTAAAATAAATAAAATAGATAAAAAAGATAAAATCGATAAAATAGATAAAGTAGACAAAATAGATAAAGTAGATAAGTAGATAAATCGATAAAATAGATAAAGTAGATAAAATCGATAAAATAGATAAAGTAGATAAAATCGATAAAACAGATAAAATGGATAAAATAGATAAAATATATGAAATAAATAAAACATATAAAATATAAAATACTGTAACAAATCAAGGACAATATCATTTTTTCTTCCTGAACATAGCTCACTCTCTAGTGCTCTGGTAATATGTCTGCTTTCTCTCGTAACTAATTGACTTTTTCCATTTGTATTGAAGTGAAATTGAAGTTTGTGATATTAATGAATAAACAAGGGAAGAATCATAGCTTGATAAGAGAGTAGAGGTGATTTTTTATCAGGTTAAACCGATATATGCACAGGAGACGTAAACGAGATTATATTTTCCTGAATGTATGCTCAAAGCGGTCATTTAACTGAACACTCTTGTCTAAGCTTGTAGGAAAAACTGGTACTTTCTTGGGTTATTAATTTTCAAACCATTGTAGCGAAGACTCAATTCGTCGCATTTAGCCAGTTTTTTATGTCCCAAACAACGTCGATTCAGTTGTACCTTTTTCTAAAAATAAGGTCAATCTCCCTGAGATATTCTTAAATAAAAAATCTATATTTACTTTCTGTTCACTGTCCCCTTGGTTGCTTTTTGTATCGTATAACCCTGTATCTCAAGCAAACAATACCATTTTGGAATATAGTCCGATATCTGCAATATAATTTAAATGCAGTAAAAATAACTGTGGTACCAATACGGAACCTTGTGGTACCCCCAATACAATAGATGTGATCTTGTACTGTTGTATTAAACTATTTACCTTCAGTCAAACAAATAATCACCTGAACATTATATTTCTTTTTTGTTTCTTCCAGTTTAAGGTAATTTGCTTAATAAAATTGAATGGCCTACAGTACTGTACCTTTTTCAAGAGTTTTTATACGATTGAGAAAACAGATATTGATCTGTAATTATTAGTGTTCATGGTATCACCACAGTTATGTAATAGAGTGACTTTTGCTTTTCTCCATTTTTGAAGGACTTTGCTGGTTTCCAGGGAAATATTTATCAGGAAAGATAACGGATGGGATATGACTACTGAGCTGTTTTTCAATAATTTAGATAGCTAATTATTGACAACACAAGCTTATTCTTTTCCAGTTTTTTAAAAGCAGTTTTCCGAATTGATACTTTTGAAACACATTTGAATATGAAGTTGTTTTCCAAGTCCTGAACACATTCAAGTGCGTCACATAAAACCAGAGCTGCTTGTTTGGCCTTTGATATAAGGTTATCTATGATATGAACTCTACAAAGTACATAGTTGTCCTAAAGTAATCCTTAACAGTTCAAGGACAGAGCAACACACAATAAAATTTACAGTTAATCATATAATCCTCTGGCTCTTGTATCTTTTGTTTTCATTCGTAATGGTAGGGAAGATGTCGTCTAAGTAGAAGCACAGGCTACACAACGATATGCTGAAGTATTGTTCAAAGAGATTCTCGAGCTGTTTTTAACATCTGTTACACATCTACCGCAGCAAATGGAGGCGTATGATCCGCTGTGGCGACCCCTAAAAGGGAGCAGCCGAAAGATAAAGAAGAAGAAGACACAACTATAAGACATTCTTGTTGTAGTGTTGTAGTCATTAGCAACGTGGCAGGGAAAAACAGCCTCACGTTCTTCTCCCTCATCATATTGGGTGTCATTAGAAATAATGCAAAAGTTAACAGACAGTTCACATTGTTCCAAACATTTGCCAGGATGACTGGTTATTTCTATTGTAACATTTCGTTTTATCTTTTATCTTTAATAAATAGTGTCTTTCTAAAGTATCATTCCTCATGTTTTGTATCCCCGAAAGGAAGTAGGTTTAAAAGTACCCTGAAGATGATCTCAAAAATCCTTTTTCTTAAGTTGGAAAGCCCTTGCAAGTTAAATATTTTTTGAAGTTGTGATGAGCCTTGGCGGGGTTATATATATGCAAATCTTTTCGTCTTCAACAAGTTGACAAAATTCCTCATTCAATTTTTGAGGATTTAACTTGCGTTTTTTAACGCCTTTTTGTATGGTAAACTTCCATACAATTTTTCAACTATATTTTTCTAGTTTCCATTACTCTTTATCTTACCACACAACTGTAATTTCAATGCTGTTGGGTAAATGCATTTCTTTTGTATAATAATGATTATTTTCATGTTTAGTCTTAACGTCTAAAGTTTAAAAGATTCATATTAAGATAAAACATATTACTTACCGAATGTAAAGCTGAACGTCATCTTAAATTAAAGAAAGACTACCGGAAAAACTTACAATTAATAATTACCGGAAAACAGACATTTTACCAATGAAGGACACAGAGATTTTGGGAAAATTCTGGTTATTGACTAAAGCATATCGTAAAAGGTGAGGAATAAAGATACTTTTTATGCTCGGTTTTTCATGTCCATGAGGTCCCGCGAACTTTCAGATAGCAGATGTATATACAGTCTGAAAGGATGTCAATTTCAAAAAGAAAACGAAAAAACCCATCTGTGCAGGCGAAAAGTAAAAACAAACAAACAAACAAAAAGCAATGGAATATTGGGAATATTTGAGAAAACAACCATTAAAAAGTATTTTATGCTTAACAACACCACTGGAAACACAAATACAACCAAGTATTCTCGTCGCTGATTGTCCAGCAAAAGATTTTTAAAAATTAAACATTTAACAGAAATTTTAACCCACAGAGATGACCCTGTATTGATTGTCAGGACAACTGAGAGAACAAATGATTACAGCATGTGATATTTGTGACATTTTCTCAAGCACGTGCACCAGCCGTCTTTTTTAAAGGTAGGTCTCGAAAGCCCTACTGTTCAAAAGCATCTCTTCAGGGCTACATCACTGTTGCAACGACACGTTTGTTGATGTAAAGCTACCATGTTGGTCCAGTTCGACATAAAAGCTTTCTGTTGTTGTAGGTATTATCACCATGGAAAGAAGAGCCTTTTCAGAAAAGCGTTTCATGTGATCAGCTGGCTTTTTTCATTTCAAGATATTAAGTGCACTATCCCTTTGAAGGTCAAGTGCCCTTTTTATCTTCTAATTTCTTATACTTATACTTACTTATATAAGTGAAAGTTTGTTGGTTTTTAATTGCTTATAAAAGTGAAAGTTGCATAAGTTGTAAGTGGAATATTTTTTGGAGTCTAAATTGTTAAGTCCTTAGTATATTACAGTACACACACGATTATACGAGCTAGTTGACCCTTATTTACCTGAAAGTACTTTGGATAGGGTGAACATATTGACAATCGGGAAGTGGTCTGTTCTTTCTCAACTATGATCTAAGATCATTAACATTGTACCGCTAAGTGAAACTGGGTTTTTACAACGAAACAAGTTGGAATCATTTGTTGTTACTGAAAAATAGGTGCATGGTTTTCCGTAAAATTATTCCACGACCAAATAATTATATCAGGCTTATAGTAAGAAAATTTAAACTTTTAGAACACAGAAACAATGGAGTTATTTTTAAACGAAAGTTATTTTAAGACCAAGAAATGCCCGGAGCCAAAGTGCATCTATCAAAAGATCGCATAATTCGTTAGACAGTGAATAAAATCAGAAAGAACAGAAAAATAAAATATGGGTTCACATTCGCTTAATCGAGATTCGGGTAATCACGGTTAGTACAATCGAGATGAATACTGTAGCAGCCTGCAGGCATTGTTATCATTTTGTTGTTGTTTTTAGTTTAGATGGGATTTTGCTACGTAAAGATGCATGAATTTTTATACAAACAATGATTTATATATATATATATATATATATATATATATATATATATATATATTAGTTTTAACGACATTTTCCCCAGTAACTGGGGCTCAGACGGTGCCCTTCATAGGGACTTGTATTGGGCATATGAGGAATTGCTTGGCAGTGTGCTTTTCCTGACCCCAACCAATGGCTTTTTCTTTTGTAAAGTTCTAGAGTCTTCTCGCCCGCTCGGGAAATCGAGCCCGAAACTTCTTGGTTACGGTCCAGCTGAACCAACCAATACGCCACGGCTATTCAAAGATACGGAATTTCTTGGAATATCTTGTATTTCCGTGATTCCGTTTTTTGTTGTTGTTTTCAGTTTATATTCAAAACGGGGATAGCGGTTCTTAGATTGAGAATATATATATACGTAAGGTAAAAACGAAAAATAAGAACTGTGATTGCAACTAACAGTTTCACGATATTTCGATCATCTGGTAATAATGCTACAAATACTGAACAAGCTTTTATAAACAAATAAAGTAGGCGGCTCATCGAAAAGGCATACCTGGGATTAACCGAAAGGCCATGGAAACACAGATACTCTTAACATAAATTATCATTCACCCACAGTAAATACAAGCACAGCACAACACAATCCAGTTTCGTATGGGAAGCAAAGGAAAAAACCGGAAAAGCACCCGAAATATCTTGGTCTATCCTAAAATCAGTCCCCCGTTGCAATAACAGCACAAAAAGTGCTTCCTTTGTCTCACTGAAAAGATGTCTATTGTAACATGCACCATCAAGAAACAACGTCTCAACAAAAGATCAGAACTTATTTCAAAATGCCGACACGAAAACAAATTCCTCCTCCTCAACTTCATACCTAATGACTAATCGCATGGGACTTCCTTTCCAGATCAAACAGCCGAACACCTATTTACCCAATTTGAAAGTAAATCACTCATTAGTAATTTTAAACCGTATCCACATGGGACTTCCTATTTTTCTTCCTTTCTCAGAATATTAACGCATTGTTATACGTTACCACCTGTCATTTTTATTTTTGATGAGCCGCCTACTTTATTTGTTTATAAAAGCTTGTACAGTATTTGTAGCATTATTACCTGATGATCGAAATATCGTGACACTACAAGTTGCAATAGATGTGAGAGCTTTATCATGTCATGAGTCGCAAGCTTTTTCCGAGTTACGTTTCGAGAGATACTTCTCCCATCGTCAGGCTACTGAAATGACTATTTGTTGCAATCACAGTTCTTATTTTTCGTGTTTTATCTTATGTATATTGCTCTGCTATATACACTGAGCACTTTTTGATACGAATACACAAAATTACACAATATATATATATATTATGTAATTGTGTGTAGTCGTATATATATTTATAAATGTATATTGTGTAATTTTGTGTATTCGTAACTTAATATTTGAAGCCCCCAAAATAAAAAAAATTGGAGTACTGAATAAATAATCACTAAGGAACTTCAGCATATGAAGATTTCAAAAAATCTTTTGCATGGCAGTATTGTCAGTATTTCTTGTTGGAGATATTCCAGTAAGGTATACAGAGGCCTTTTCTTTAGCACTGTCATGGCTTCACAGATACCATAGCATTTTTCTCTTAGCAATAGTTATACTCGGGGTGAAACAATAAGGCTGATAAAGTTGACTTATTTTTACTGTGTTCTATATAATATCTCTTACAATCCCTGTAATCTAAGCTCCTTTAATACAAGAAACAAAGTTAATTGAAACAAATATCATGGTCCCTTAGCAATTTCTTCGATTTCCTTAGCTTTGTATGTGACAAAACAAGTGATGCTGATCCAAGCACAGGAAAATTTAGATTATATCCAATTATATTCTGCAAATGTTTTTCCTGATCTTTTCTCACAAC
>RDPX01000055.1:2112866-2145396 GCA_003991215.1 Morbakka virulenta
TTCTTCAAAAGTTTTTCCTGTCTTTTCTCCCCCCCCCCCCCCCCTACCGCAGATAAAATGGAAAAATTGTTTTTCTTTCTGTCAGATGTCTCACTTCTCAGTAATTAAAAGTATTATGCCTTGCTTTCTTATTCAGCTCCATAACTAAAAAAATCCAACATTTAGGGATACTCTAGCTCCAAGAAAAAAGTATAAGTGACAAACGTCCAATTACACTCACATTTTTTGATGACTTCAGGAGCTTGATACCAAAAACACGTCACACTCGAAAACTGGATAAAACGAAAAATTTTCGATCTTAATTCAAATTATCTGGTTTTTACTCTTGCCTAGTGCTTCTTACGGTTGCTAATAAGGGTTATCATATTGCATTTCCTTTAATTATCATAGAAAGTGGAGATTCCAATAACGGTTTCAGTATATGTTCAACTAGACGGAATACTACATTCTTCCGGAAGAATGGTAAAACCCCTTTAAAACTTCTTGATCTTACCTTTATTGCGAACTAGCAGTAGTCTGGTACAGTCTTCTCATACCTTCATGTTCCTCACCTTTATTAAGTTGCTGAATACTTTGTGATGCAGAAAGTTATTTTGTGACTATGCAAGACAGGGTCTACGAGTTTACCAGGCTGACTCAAGCAATTAAAATACAATGGCACCCGTTGTAGGACCGGGCTGTTAAGGAGGCGGAAAAGTTAGTTGGAAGACAGAGGAACAGATCCAATGAGATGTCGAACAAAGAAGGTTAGCCATGGGCAGACTGATACACGTACGCGGAGGCTACCATATTACAAAAGTTATTTGATATTTCAGGGTCAAGAGTTAGGACGGATATCACGGCAAAGTTGAGTTTGCTCAAATCTATTTTTAAAGGCAAACAGAAATGTTTAAAACATAGGATGAACAAATCTTGCTTAAATCCCCTACGGAGGAAATTGACAGGGAAATAGAAAAATGGGCAGGCTTGAAATTCAAAATTCAGAAAATTGTTGAAAAGATCAAGGGGTACAAAAATGGCAGCTATTTAAGCGAAGCGGAGCAGTCGGTTCATAATGAAATAATTAAATCCTTTTCGCCATTTGCATCGATAATGGCAAGTACAGAAGCCGTGAGTAATACTCCCTCTGTTGAAGCTGCTATCCCATCACCACGTTCGGCTGTAAGTACGATAATGAATTCAAATCCAAGTAACGAAAACATATATAACAATGGAATCTGTTAACCAAGAATTAAGTTGCCTGGCTGCAATGGAGATTTGATGTTAAATAACACCTTGAATGTTACAGGGCTAGAGTTTATAGGGACAAAAATAATTTATTCCATTCAACAAGATGCATTTTAAGGAAAAATAGAGTTTGTGAAACCAAAATGGGCAAAGGTAAAAACACACCAGTATTAGTTAAACAGTTTGATCTATTTCTTGATTCCTAGGAAATTTTGAGATGCAACTCGTGATTTAATCCTTCCTCTGTTTTATAATTATCAAAAACCCCGATTTTATCGCCATCAAAACTTGGACATAGTGAAATGATTATACGAGATACCCAAGAAAGTTTTATCATAATCGAATTAGAAAGACATTGAATGCAGTCAGACTGAGTAACTAAATTTTAAAAGGCAGAAAACAAGGATAAAACGTAGTTAACCAATGCGTTGTCTGTAGAAAATTAAAAGTTCTTCCATTTAGATTTAACTGTACACCTACCTTACCAGTAAATAGAGTAGATAGAAGTCCTCCCTTTACACACACAGATATGAACTTTTTAGGGCCTTTAACTGTAAAAACTAGAAATTATCAAAAAGATTAGGAATTAAAGTACTACATTTATCTCTTTACATGTGCATCAACCAAGGAGGTTCATTTAGAACTAGGTGAGTCACTTGACGTACATGCCTTTATTCGTGACCCTGGAAGGTTTGGTTTCTGTAGAGAACTCCCAGCTATCATTGTATCAGATAATGCGAAGAAGTTTATAACAGCCAGAACTCCCAGCTATCATTGTATCAGATAATGCGAAGAAGTTTATAACAGTGGCAAAGTGGGTTAGAGATTTGCTTCGTAGTCCAAAGTTGCATGCTATTCTTTCCTCTCAAAGGATTTCGGGAAAAACTAGATCGTGGTCTGAAAAGATGTTTTGTGAAAGTAATTGGCCGCGCTTTGTTAAATTTCTTTGAATTTAGCACTATTCTTGTTGAGATCGAGGGAGTATTTAATGCCAGATCGCTAACGTATGGTTTTCATGATAGTGACAATGTTTCTTATCTTCTCATTTCCTCTCATTTAGTTCATGGAAGAAAGCTATTGCAGGAAACTAGTTATTTTTATCCAGAGATCGTATCAACCTATGAGTCATTATCAAGGAGAACAACATATCAGCATTATTTACTTTTAGTGTTAACTAAAAAAAATGGCAAGAAGAAGATCTGATTGGCTTATGGAGCTTATTAATCAAACCTTACCTTAATCTTAACCTTCTCCGTGACAGGAGGTACATAAGGCTCCGACATCACTCCTCCACTTGGGTCGGTCTGCAGCTGCACGGCATGTTGCGTTCCGCGTGCTCTAGCCTGCTTTATTGCACTCCATCTCAACCATCGTCAAAATACCATCGTCAGTGATCTCCGCTGCTCCCTGATATTCGTGAGTAAAGATGTTTAAAGTTTCTGTAACATGGCTTTTATACATGAGTATGTTGTTAACCCAAACAAAACCCCCAATCTGGAGGACCAGGGATCACATTTAGTCTGGCTTCTCCCCTTCGACCTGTCTGGCATGGGTGACCCTACCAGGAGCACAAGGCTCCAGCCAGCATAGCTCTCAGGATCAACATAGCACTCAAGCCTCCCAATCGCGACAAGATAGTGATCCTTTGGGAGGTTATTAATCAAAACAGAATACTAATTAATTTTGGATTTCAAGAGGACATTTAGTGATTCTAAGTAATGATCAAACATAGAAACAATTTTTGAAGGTATGTAAGATACAATAGCTAAGATTAGAGCTGCGACAGTGCTGGTTTCCTCACCAAAGGGTAAAAAGTTACTTCAGAGGTCCTTTCAGTTTCTAGTTCCTATTAAAGGTAGGTGTAAGAACCAGCCAGAGTATCAGGAAATAAAATGCCAGGCAAAGAGAATGTATCCTATCATGGTATACAAGGTCCCTCATCGCTTGACATCTTACCCGAATCATAGATCTAGGGCTGAGTCTTCCACCAAACGATCACTTCCCTTCCAAAGCAGGAACATCTGATCCCCTAAAATGGGTGAAATAATATTCATGACGAAGAGTTGTGGTTAAAGTGAAGTAAAATGTACGTATACACTGCAAGGTACCGTTGCAAAGCGATCTTGTTAAGAATGTGGCTTGAATGGTAGAGATAGTCATAGGTACTGGTTCAAACTAAGTACGGTGCACGCTTTTCTAGAGAATGAATTCAAATCCATACAGTGCTAATCTTTCGTTGAGAAATAACAAATAAATAAATAGAGAAATAAATACGGTACATAGGGTTAGTGGCATATAAGTAGCATGAAAAAAGAATTTCAATGATTTTCAAAATTTTTTTTGCTTGAAAACCCTTACAAATATAAAATAATAGATTTTGAGTCCACTGGAAAAACCAAAGGGTTCCATTAAGACTGATACGGTAAGGGGGAATTGCATTTGAAAGAAACTGACCAAGAAATAAGATGCAAAGTTATAACAGTCAAAAGTGCCGGTTCAAACCAAGTTCGTTACACACTTTTCCAGCGAGGCGAATCCTGGCGAGGCCACCCTAGAGTAGATAGTTGGCCACCCATGGATGCTGATTTGAATCCTACCTGTAGGGCCGGAGTTATACTTTTTAATCTGAAGTCTGCAGGTATAATAATTTGTTTTGAGAAAATCTGTTCACCAGATTTTTACTGTGTGCTTTGCTATAAAATACTAGTAGGCCAACCCTCCCATGGAATTCTCTTTTCTCACATACAACAAGTCTTTTGAGAAGAAAATTGCAAGTCAAACTTAACAAACATGTCAAATTGAATAAAACTGTCAATAACTAGTAGTATATTGTCACCAGCTTCTATACTTATAGCAATGGAAATGAATAACGAATTTTTTTTCATTGTAGAACCAATTGTTGTGAAATCAATGCAAACAGTAAAATAAAAGCAAAAGTTTAATTGTGGAATGTCGTAAATTAAATGTGATTTTATTTGCTTCGATTGTTCTGGTTAATTATTGGGAGAATCAAGAGAGGAGATTTGCCCAGACACACAAAGATAAATTTTCACAGAATATTTACATAGCAATAGAGCCAGCAATCAGAAGGTGGCTGTCAATGAGAAAACAAATCAATGTTTAATCTAAAATCTTTTTCAAAGCTTTTCACTTAAAAATCTATCCCGAAGAAACTTCCTTGACTAAATGAAAAAACATCTATGTGAATTTAACCTTTTTCTCTTATAATGGAATCAATCTTATCTATCATACTCTCTATATTTAGATCCAACATTGAAGGTAATTCAAATTCCTGCTTATTGGGTTTCACCTCCCTGCCTGTTTCCCCCGGGGACAACTTCAGTAAAGTCATAATAGATAGAAGTAGATTTTTATTTGGGTCCTCATCACTCCAAGCAGTTACTTTCAACGACAGTGCGTTATATTAATAGTGGATTCAATGGGGAATGGAGGTCGATACACCATTTTTCAAATATATTTTGAAATTTTTGTCGTTACTCTGTTGTTTCCTGTGTCTTGGTAGTGTTGGCTTAACTGAGTTCTTCGGTCAATTTGTGTTCGTTTTCCTGTCGCACTATACAAATTTTAAATTAAACTTTATTGAAATTAAATTTTGTAAGATATGGTGCGTTTTAAAGGGGAGTTTTGCATCTTTTCTAAAAGATTTAGGGTTTGTTCAGCTAGACCCTTTGAAGCCCCAAAAGTCAAAAGTGTTGGATCTTCCCCTGATCAAAACAATCGAAAACAAATGAAAATAATTATATCAGTTCCTATGGTAACGACATGTTTTCCCTGCAGTCTGTTATACACTATGTAAACAGATAACATTACAATGCATAAAAATGAACTAACAAGTTGAAATTTTACAAATGTAATGCTTCACTCATGAATACCAGCAATGGTCGCACTCGCCAGGCTTACAGTTGAATAAAACCTCGGCTAATTTTAATAAAAGTGTACCAGGTCTTCTTAATTTGAGATGTAATGGATTGGTGAACATACTCCTTTTGGTTTTAACGTCATTTCCCCCCAGTGATTGGAGCATAGGCGATGCTCTCATAGAGGGACTTGGATTTGGCCTTTCCTGACGCCAACCAGTGGCTTTTTCTTTTGGTGAAGATATTGCGGTAAATAAATACTTTTCTCTCCCCAGACCACTTTAGCTCGGATTCTTCCAACCACCTTTTTGAGCACATTTATCATTTTCAAAGTCTCTTATTTATTTTCTTCCGTTTTATTTACTTTTTAATTCATTCAAAACTTATTTATTCAGAATAATCCCTTCAATTTTCAAAAAACGTCTTAGTAATTGCCACTCTGTGTTAATCAAAAATTGAAAAATGTAACTGTAAAAAAAAAAATGAAAATGATAAAAATATGAATAAAAAATTGAAAAATACTTGTAAAAAATGCCTGAGTTACCGACAAATAAGTGAATTGGGCAAAATTTCATTCGACGTGTTTTTGTTTTATTATTGAAGGGAAAAAAAAGTAAACTGGCTGTTTTAACTCCAATATTCCCTAGGCGTGGTGAATATTTGAAGAAAGAAAAATGACATGTAACTATATAACCTCTGATGAAATATTTTTGCAAGGGACAGAATTTAACTGGTTTTAAGTGAAGGGGAGGAAAAGAGGGATATTTCAAGTCAATTTTTTCAAGGAAAAAATAGATATTTTTCAAAAAACCCACTTCCTGAATTTGAGGGGTGAAGTAAAAACATCTAACTAAAACACAAACTTGGCAAATTTTCCACAATTACTTTCGACATTATTCTTACAAACACTTTAAACGTTTAGTAACTACTTCATTAATGGATACTCTGATGGTAAATATAAGAACCTTGCTTGAACAGTTTACGAAACATGGGTAGCTACTCCGATGTTGAGATGTTTCTTTTTACTCTAAATTGATCCAACATAGTTCAGAAAAGACAAATAGGAAGACCACTGTTACAGCAAGCCAAGACATTTTGCCTATCATTAGAGTAAATCTTTCTAAGCACTGTCAAGATTTTTAATACTATAACAAAAAACAAGTAATTTTCACCAGGACAGTGACAGTGTTAACAATATCCCCCTGTTATTTGGAGTTGACTTTCATACTTTTGTCTCTCCCGACTGACGTCATTTGAGATATTTCTTCTGTTGTTGAACAAGCAAACAACAAAAAGGGCAGGACTTGGACTAAACAAAATGGCTAGGATTGAAGAGAATTTTTCATCAAGAATGAGGATTAAATCTTGCATTGACGTTACACATGCACTGCTTGCTAAACTCCTCTTGTCACAATCTAAGATATATGTAATAAAACCCACAAAAGGTTACAAACGTGCTTGCAGAAACAAAATCGAAAACAAGTTTTCTAAGCCAGTTTGGTTTTATTAATATCTCCTCTCCCGTATACAACATGTTTTAAAAATAGGGGTCAATGTCTTGGCTCTTGACTGTCTCAGAAACCAACACACTTCGTGAAATCTGGTCCGTTCAGCAACCTAAAGGGAACGCCTATCACAAATGACAGCCGTGCCCCAACCCGAATTTTTACTACCGTTCTTCTAACAAGTCTTGTTTCCATCCTTTTCGTATTTTCTTTTTTGTATCTCATAAATTGTCCCCAATCAAAACACAAGGCTAAACGTATTTGTGTTATATTTGCATTGCTCAAAGGACGCTATAGTTTCCATACGAAAATAGCTTTAAGTTTAAATGATTGATATTTTACATTAACGTTTCATTACCTTTATGAAAACATGTGGCGCCAATGTAAATTTAACTATTTTGACTTCTACGACACTTTATTCAGCATCAAGATATTCCAAAAACAAAACCACACACATTGATTTCCTTCCTTAGATTAACATTCACGTAACTTCCCATAACAAGGAGTAGTAACTTTGACATTTTGGCGATGAAAATACTAGAATTTTTTCTTTACAATAAACATGTCTGTAGTTTTTTTTTAAACTCAACATTATTTTTAATGTGTTGGGAGTCCATTACTTACAAAGATTTAAAAATAACAAGTAAGTTACAAGACTCAAGTAATTCAGTATTTGGCCTGGGTTTTTCAAATACGGAAATAAATATATGACGTTTAAACACTACCCAATTGCTGTAGATGACATACATTTCACTTTTTATGTTCTTGAACTATGGGAGAAGCTCGAATAAAAATAGTTTGATAGAATGCGCTGGGTGCTTGGAGTCTGGAAGCTATAGCTCTGTCCAGAGAGGAGCGACAATGGTCCATCAAAGTTAGCAAAAGCAGATTACATAATTTATGCTAATCCAAAGAGAATAGATAAAATAAAACTATTTGCATTGGTATCTGAATGATTAAGTCTACGGGCTATCATGAGGTTCGCTATTCGAACTGCGGACACCCCTAGAACTACTGCGCCCAAATTGTTTCAACGTTACACAACGCACTCTACAGAATTTGTAACTGTTTGAGCGGAGAAGAATTGTGAGAAGGAAGAAGTCAATAGGTAAAAAGGTCAAAAAGTACAAACAAACAAATAAAATTGAACAAGAAACTATCTACGCTAAAGTGGCTTTATTCCTTGTTTGGAGTGAAAGACCTTAAAAAAATATATATTTACACGCTGTTTTTTTAATGAGAAACTTGGATCGTACTTAGTACTAAAAGTTTCTTCATTTGGCATGAAAATTTTGGTGTTTTAGTACTACCAGTTTATGGATTGGTCTCTTATTAACTAACCTTGCCTTATTCTATTTGAAGTTAAGCATTTTCAATTAATATAAGTGCAGATCGTCACGAAAAACCCCATTCAGATCAAAGTCAAAAGGTACAACTTTTTCCAAAGAAAATTAACAAAACTAAAACTTAAAAAAACTGTTGACCAAAAAAAACATCTACCCATCCGTGTAATAAGAAAGTTAATGGACTCTATTAAAAAATAGAAATCTTAGTTTCTTTATCTTTCTGGAGCCTACTACCAGAGTTCTCTATTAAATTTGTATGTAAGCACTGTTGTCTGATAGTAACGCTTTTACAGTTGTTGGTAATACCTCAATCAACAAAGTTTTTTTGGAAGGTAAGTAGGTGGTACGCTGGCCGTTGTATCTCGCGTCCCGCGGGTGCACTTCTATTTCAAAAGTAGTACTCACCCTTGCTCTTAAATTCACTGAGAAAGAGGTACAAAACTGTGCCCATCATAGGGTTTCAAAAAATAGGTGGGGTTTTTCCTCCATGGTCAGAGATTTTAGGAAAAGAGTCCCTTTACAGAATACTCGTTCAAAGAAATTTATCTGGCTAGAAGCATGTAACTTGCACAAGACAGGGACTTAAGTGTTGAAGTGGAATGTCAGTGAAAGGGTATTTTTATCAAGCACTGAATTACGAGGAGTACCAATTTTTATATGGGAGTGCATCCGCCTGGATTTCGGTTTAAGTTTTGCAACCATAAAGTTGAAAAAGAACATCTTCTACATAAGGCCATTTCATACTGTCGTGGGAGAACAATAAAAAAAGTATCCCCGTGCCTGCATGGTGTTTCGCTCGGATATTTTATTGTGATAATGTGTTGCCCAAAGATTAGTTAACTCTTTTGTGGCTTTATGTCTTAGGTTTTCACCTGGCGTATCATTCTCTGCCTCACAAAATTCAGGTTGAACTACCGGTACAATTGTGACATTAACATCAACAATAGTTGCTCACTGGACCATGGGCCTAATCAAGAGTCTTTTTACCAAAATGAAAAAAATAAAGCATGTTAAATATTTAGCAATACAAAGCCCTCTTTCAAGACATGCAGTTGTGCAATGGTGGATCCAGAGTTAAGAACAACAGGTACCTGTAAGTTCGTTATTAGGATGATGAGCGTTTTTCTTGAATATTGCGCAAGAACACTTTTACCAATCGAGTCGATCGTTTCAACCTGAATTCACTTGTAAAATTTGAGCTCAATTACGTCAGACAAAAGACTGCACATAGTATTGAAATGTCCAGTAATAGATGCATCTGGTTGCCCAAAGGATAACATTGATGTCAGTGCAGTTAACACATTCCTTTGAAGCTCATACACTAAAATTAATGGTGGGAAGAGATTGAGAACATGTTTATGTAACCTCGTTTTGATACCAATTAGATACTTGATTAATATTGGAGGCAACTGTATCTATTCATCCAACAGGAGTTCCTAGATGGGCAATGAAACCGGCCAAAATTGATAAGAAAACAACGTTCCATACATGCTTTTTCATTAACTTAATGGAAGCCATGATCAGAAAAAATAATGGCTCTAAACCTGGCTAAAAATAAGAACCTGATTTGGAATTACCCTTCCCTCTCCAGAACTTGGCACAAAATTTGCTTGTTTAGCTATCAACGTGAAGCTATCATGTCTTTAAAACATCATTTCTATAACTGAAACCAAATTCAGATTCGACCTTTTCAATATTAGATGGTGGGTTGAAATCTATCGCCAGGCATAGATTATAGTCTAGATATATGATGCTATTGCTGGCACTGGCTATGTTGATCATGACAACAATAATGACTTTGATTATAATAAAAATAGTAATAATAATAATGATAAAGAAAGTGACAAATATAATAACAAAGATAACGATAATGAGAGCGATGATGATAATGAGAATAAGAAGGAAAATTAATTTAATTATTTACTATAGTTTTGAATGTGATTGTGACTACTATTTTGATATTGAATATGATTAAGGTTAAAATGATCATTTTAGTGATGATTATGATTATGATTATGACTATGACTATGACTATCACCATGATTATGATTATGACTATGACTATGACTATGACTATGATTATGATTATGACTATGACTATGACTATGATTATGATTATGATTATGATTATGATTTTGATTATGATTATGATTATGAGCTCTTCAGGGTAGTCATAAGATGTTAGCTGATTTTGAAGAAAAAGAGAGATAAGGACACAATCATCATGTGAAATAAAGGAGAGACCTGTATACAAAGATATGCATAATAACAAAACTACGAGTACTCTTGATAGAAATATCAATTTATAGGAAGAAAAACAGAAGACTGGTCTTTCCATTACGATAACCAACAATGATAAGTAGTTGAATAACATTTTTGATCTTATGTCTCAAAAAGTTTTCATATCGAGATTTTTTTTTGAATTTTGGAATGAAATGGGGCAAATAGGTAGAGAATAAGGTTGCAAAATGAGCTGTTTGTGAACGTAGCTCTGATACCTCAGTTGGTAGAGTATACGAATATGAAAGCCTTAAGCGCTGGTTCAGAAAAGATCTGGAAAGAAATGTTTGGAATTGCTCTTCAACTACCATTTTAGTGAGTTTAAGCAATACTAAAGCCCGTGATTTTTCCCTCCTATTTTCCTCTTTTCGTACATATTTTTTTGCTATTTTTTAACACCATAAACAAGCTGCAGCCAAGCAACTATGCCAGCAACTTATAACTAATATTGGGTGTCAAATACGGGGAATGTGATCTAGTCACCCATTGCTTTACAATTACTTACCAATCTGCTCACTTGACGATCAAACTTTAAAGCGTCACCACCACCACCACTACTACTACTACCATCCCTACTACTACTATCAATTCTACTACTACTATTACTACTTTTATTACTACTACTACTACTACAACAATACAACAACAGCAACTTACTTTTTCTTACCCATCCGCTTCGTGTCATGTGGCACATAAGGCCTCCACACTCTGCCTTCACGTTGCCCTGTTGATGGCTGTGGTGCGCGCCTGATCTCCATCCACCAGTCTGTCTCTCTTTCTCTTCCAGGATCTCCATCCACCAGTCTGTCTCTCTTTCTCGACAGTCATTTTCCAGGTGTTTTTTGGCCTCCCGCGCTTTTCCCTCCCTTCAGGGGCCCACGTCAAGGCTGTCACACTGTCGTCATTGAGATCTTTCCACAGGATGTGGTCGATGTATTTCCACCTCCTTCTTCTCACTCCACTGCTCATTCTCTTTATCCTGACTCTCTCCAATACAACTTCGATTGTTGTGTGCCCTGCCACCGTATCCTCAGAATTTGCCTCAGGCATTTGGTCTGGAAGATGNCTCTCTTTCTCTTCCAGGATCTCCATCCACCAGTCTGTCTCTCTTTCTCGACAGTCATTTTCCAGGTGTTTTTTGGCCTCCCGCGCTTTTCCCTCCCTTCAGGGGCCCACGTCAAGGCTGTCACACTGTCGTCATTGAGATCTTTCCACAGGATGTGGTCGATGTATTTCCACCTCCTTCTTCTCACTCCACTGCTCATTCTCTTTATCCTGACTCTCTCCAATACAACTTCGATTGTTGTGTGCCCTGCCACCGTATCCTCAGAATTTGCCTCAGGCATTTGGTCTGGAAGATGTCCAGTTTCTTATCGTCTTCTTTGGTCATCTTTATGATTCGCAGCCATACACCAGGACGGTTGTTATCAGCGTTCTGAACAGCCTCAGTTTGGTGTTATAGCTGTTGTTGTTAGACTTCCAGATGTTCTGGAGACAGACAAATGCAGCTCGGACTTTGGCTAGTCTGTTTTCCAGATCCATGGTGCCACCTCCGACGTTTCAGACGTACGCTCCTAGGTATACAAATCTATCGACATCTTCCACTGGTTATCCATTCATTGTGATGTGGTCTTGATTTCTAGTTTTCATTCTGAGGACCTTGCATTTCTCCGTGATTACCTTAAGGCCCTTGCGCTCCCCATTCTCCACCAGTCGGTCAGTCTTTTGCTGTATCTGCTTTTTTCTTGATGAGAGCAGTGCGATGTCGTCGGCAAAGTTAAGGTCGTCTAGCTTCGTTGTGAACTTTCACCTGATGCCGTTCTCTCCATTTTTCGCAGTCGCTCTCATGATCCAGTCAATGGCGACTAGGAACAGGAACCAAGACATGTTGCACCCCTGTTTCACCCCAGTCTTGATATTGAAACAGTCGGTGCTGTCGTTCTCGTCAATGACGGCGCTTTCAAAGTTGTCATATAAGGCTTTCACTACTGCAATGATCTTCTTGGGTATGCCGTACATCTTCATTATTGTCCAAAGACTCTCTCTGTGTACTGAGTCGAAAGCTTTATCAAAAGCGACGAAGCTGATAAACAGTGGAGCTTGCCATTCTTTGGACTGCTCAATGATGTTTCGCAAAATGAAGATGTAGTCAGTGGTGCTTCGCCCTGTTCTGTAACTTGCCTGTTTCTTCCTTAGTCAGCTGTCTACACCACTCTTAATCTTGCCGACTAGAATTCGTCCCAGTATTTTGCTAACGACTGATAGCAGTGTAATTCCATGCCATTTCGTACAGTTCTTCAGATCTCCCTTTTTTAGCAGCTTGGCTAAGAGGCCTCTCCTCCATCTTCTTAGTGCCCTTTCCTGTCTCCAGACTTCATCTAAGACCTGTTTTACCTTTCTGCTGTAAAATTTATGTCTGATTTCAACAGCTCCGTCTGTATGAGATTCTTTCCCAGTTGCTTTGCCATTCTTCAGCTTCCTTATGGCGTTTCGGACTTCTGCAAGTGTGGTTGGGTCTGTTCTGATGTCAGCGATCTCATATTCTTCTGTGTCTTCCTCTGTTACAGAGTTTCTCGTTTCGTCACAGTTGACGATCTTGCTGAAATGCTCCTGCCATCGTTTTCTCCTGTCTTCGCTGTTGGTGATGATGTTCCAATTCTTATCCTTGATGGTAGCAGTTTGTCGCAATCTTGTTTTATTACAAAGTATTTTAGTCAGACTGTCTTCATGTGCTGCCTCTTCTGCTTCTTTTGCGATGCTCTCCAGCCACTCTTTCTTATCTCTTTTGATCTGTCTCTTCACCTCTTTGTCCTTTTCTCTGTATTCTGCCCTGTATCCATTCTTCAGTCTCTCTGATGTAGTTCCTTCGATCTTGAGGTGCATCTCTTTCCTCTAGTCAATAAGATGCCAGGCTTCCTGACTGATCCAGGGCTTGGCTTTCTTCCTCTTGTGCCCTAGCACCTCTTTTGCAGTGTCATTGTATGCTTTTAGTGTTTCAATAGAGTCACTGTCTTCTTGCAGGTCTGATACCTCCACCTCTAGCACTTGGTACTTGTTGCTTAGTTTCAGGCAGAAGTGTATCCTGATTTCTTCTTTCTTCAGTTTACCTGTGTCGTAGCTTGTCCGCCCTTCTTCATTCTTTGGTACTCTCTTCAGTTTCAATCCTATCGCTGACTGGCGACCAGCCTATGAGTGCTGCAGTTGCACTTTGGGACATCATGATGGCAACTCCCAACATGTGGAGATCATCGTCTCTACCTGAGTACAGGACAGTCTCGCCAGTAGTGAGCTTTGTCTTGCCCAAACCAGTCCATCTACTGTCACTGATCCCTAGAATTTCAATCTGTGCTTTATGCATCTCCCTGGCGATGTGGCTTTCCCAGTTGGGTACATGGTTCTGACATTGCAGTTACCAATGGCAACTTTGGTCCTTGGATTGACAAGTGGTGTAATCGGCTTTTAAGCTTCCTCTCGGCTTTCACTCAAGTGCGTCATGTATCATTCCCTTTCAAGGTCAGGAACCATTGCCTCTCCATGGGGTTTGGGTTCGTTTGAGTCCATGTGGTTTCTGTTATCAGGCTTTTTTCCGAGATCGGATGATTGGCCCAATGCCCAACCTTCAAGACTAAAGGGGGTTGATTTTCTGTCGGGGTTTCTTCCCTTAGACGGTTGCAGTGCTGCACACGCTCAAGAGCTCCATCTGGCCTGGCATGGAATCAGAGTTTTCCTTCTCCTAGGAGGTTTTACCGCTCTCCAGCCGAACCAGTCTAGTCTGCGACTCCTCTCGAGTGAGGATGTCGAGAACTAGTTTTGATATCGTCACTGGTGCCCGCGCCACTTTTGTCATGACTGATGTCATGTCTACCCTGCCCTGATGTCATGTCTGCAGTGAAAGTAAGTTTCTGAACACGCATTTGAGGGCATCTTTGTCTGCAGACCGTTTGGAAAGCTCAATGAAAATTAGCATCCAAAAAGATCTGGCTCCAAAAATTGAAATGAACACTAAAGTGTATATTTTTTTTAAGTTAAGGCAACAGGCAACCTCCATTGAAAAATGAAAATTACAAGAAAGATAGGTTTGTATTTAGGATACGTTCAGAAGACATTTTTACGTTAAAAAGGTGTTACCCAAACTTTTCAACCTTAAGAGCATAAAAGAGAGCATAAAAGTAAAATTTGGATAGTGGGGGATGAGGTCCTAGGCCGTTGTTTTTTTACAGTCCACCCCAGTCTTTTTCATCTCGCTATACCACTGATACCAACGTAAACGACCCTCGGCTTTTGAATGATTTTGAAGTTCAGATCCACGACCGTTGTGAATACCAGTTTCAGAAGTATGCGTATCAACCATGCAACACGAAGGTTAGTCAAAAGAGCCAAGATTTTTAAGAAATTTGTGAAGAAATATTTTACTTAACGAGGTTTACAGGGGAGATTTTCAAGTGTTAAACAGAAATTAATAACAGAAATCCAATGTAGACAGAACTAATAATTTTGGGAATACATCATTACAAATGTTCAACAAAATCTGACATGTTTTGACTTTCAGCGAGGCTGGGGAAGTACTCACAAAACGACCCAAATATGACTGGAGTCCAACCCCCCCCCCCCCTCACACCCTGTTATTCTCCCGAGCTTGTTCAACAGAATGTGAGACAAACACCGACGAATGATTGATTTATTCAAAGCTCTCTCTGATTTGCTGAAAAGGCCAGCCCTAAGCTCAACTTCTGTTATAAATGCCGTATTTACCCACGAGCTGTGGAGAGTTATGTTTACTTTATTGTAGGTGATTTCCTGTATGAATGAGTTTATAACAATAGGAAGCACATGGCGATAGAAAGAGTTTATTATCTAGGAATGTGACAGGTGGGATTGGATGGAGTCATGGCAAAAACTAGCTCAGTTTTCTTACAAAGCACATTCAGAAAAAAGGTTTTAACACAATTAATATTCTTTAAAAGCAGGTCAATCAAAAATAGATTTTTCACAATAGCAACTGTGTTTAGAAGAAAGTATTAACCCTGTGGAAAAGTAAAGAACCACAGTGTTACATTATTCTTTAATCCACCAACTTGTGGTGTTTCTCTTTCTCCTTTCTAAAACTCTCAGGTTAAGTGCATTTTATGTATGGCTTTGTTCATTAAAAGAGAAAGGGCGATAGAGGTTTCAAATTGATACGATTACCTGTTTGCATTCGGTTTTAAAGAGACATCACTTACTTTTTCCTGCCTTGACAGACTTATCTCTCTAATCTGAACTATTTTCATTTTTTTATTGTTTGAATAAGAATACTGATAGAAATTTGATTTTTCGCTGAAAGCACAGATGCTTTGACAACGGTAAATAACACATGGAAAATCCTTGTCACGGACATTGCAGGTCTGAAAATAATCTTTACGATTGACCATGTTATCAGCATAAAGCTGAGCATTATCATAAAAATTGCTATTTTATACACTACTTTTCAAGTGGAAAAGGAACAGCAACACAACATTAGGGCAAAACGTCCGTTGTTTGTTGCATAGCCGTAGGAGATCAAAAAAATTGTAATTGCTTCTTGTGACAATTTTGTCACACGTAGGAAATCTGTTGGATATTTCTCAGGAGATATCGATGAATTTGACCGTCATAGAAATATGTACGAAACATACAACTAAATGTTTGTGTTAATACTGAGAGCTGGGATATAAAAAATTTTTCGAGTCACAAAAGACGTCCAGCTCCCTATTATTATAACCAGAGTAGTGTGTGCTAAGTTTCATTCAGCTAAAATCGAACCCCTCAGAATTTTTACTTGCAATGCAGTTTTATATTGCGTGCTTGCAGCAGTCAATTCGACATCTTCTAACTCGAAGTCATCGTTTTCTGTCGGGGGTATCCCTTTAGGAAGAAAGCCAAATTAGTGATACCTTGACACCCGTCCTACTTGTAGGCAAAGGGGAATAGAACTAATGATGACAGGGAGAAGCTGTAACCATTTCTTGTATCCCTCCACTCCCCCTTTCCGCGTACGTACCAAACAGATGTCACTTGGTTCCGTTTTTCTTCTTTCTAGCGGGTTATCTCTTTCACTGACGTAAAACCATTATGAATGATTTACTTTCAGTTTCGTATCGAGTTAATTCTCTGACTATAGACTATAGACTACAGAGGAGGTTTCAACTTTCCTGTACTTGGGTGGACCAGTTACAGTTGACGCCGGTCCAAGAAAAGAAATTCGTCGAAGAACACTAATAAAGGATTCTTTCAATAACACACAAAATATCTTTACTGCCAAAAAGGTTTCTATCAAGTTTAAAAACCGTTTACCAAAAACGTATATTTGGTCAGCACTACTGTATAAATGTGAATCTTGGACATTATCTGCCAAAAGAAGAGGAAATGTAGAAGCTATGTTAATGTGGTCGTACTGTTGCATTCTGCGAAGTTCATATGTTGACCAAGTCATAAGATGGGTCCAGCAAAAAAAAGGAACTGCTACACACCGCAGAACACCACCAACCCATAATTCGGACACCACATACGAAGGGTAAGCTGGAAGATCTCTGCCTAAGTGGTCAAATATCTGCTAGGAAAAAACAGAGGGAGCCAAGATGAACTTTTATGAAAAAATTTTCTAAGTTCAAAGACATGCAAACGTTTTGTGACGCAGGAAGAAATCTGAAAACATAGAAAGAAATCTGGAAACATGGTTTGCTAGACACTTTCATTAGGGCACCTAAAGAAGACCTATGGTCCTCTAACCAGAAAGAAAGATAGAGCAGCCAATCTTAATAATAAATTCACTAATGCATGGGAAATGAAATAGACAGGTTTTAATTTTCCGCGTTCTGGACAACATTTGTGGGAAAAAAAATTCTAGTTTGTTTGAAAACAATAAATCAAAGTTCTGCCATTTAAGTTGGAAAGATGTGGGACATAGGTACCATTGTTTTCGTCAAGGTTAATCAATATTTATATTCCTGTAACAAAGGCATATTCTCAAAAAACCCTTATTTTTATCAACTACACAAGTGGCACATTAGCTAGCTGGGTAAGCCCTGGTCCCCAGACAAAAGCGTGACAATAGGATGGCGACTCCCAATGTATTCAAGACACAAATATAATGTCATTCACAATCAGGAGATCATTATCATTTCAAGTAAATACGTTGAATTAGGTCAAATATTGAAAACCGGAATGGTCTAGAATTTTAGAGTATATTGTTAGAATAAATGGGTGTGAAGGTACCTTATAGAAAATAGAATTAGATCTATTGGACAGACAAAGAAAAAAAAATGCTAAAAATTTATCGGTGGCGTAAATCTTTGCAGACTGAGGTAGCTGCGGATTGAATGTGATTAATTTAGAAACCATAGCAGGAGCATGATCCGTATGAATATATGATACTAAGTACATTTTAGTACAATTTGCCTCCATAACAGGAAGAAAGACTCTGAAAGGTTGAAAAAGTTTGCAATCGTTTCCATTCCGGGTGTTACGTACCCTCATTTTTTGGTATATTCTAGCTTTCTATATTGCAAAAGAGTATGAGAACCACCAACCAACTATACGAAAATGGTGATTAAGAGAGAAATACGATTGAAATTGTACTTTATTAAAAAATCCAACACAGAAAAAGGCAAATGGTCACAAATCCGGATAAATACTTGTCCTTTAATTAAGTTGTGACTGTGTTCCAGTCTAAAACACTCTCATTTTCAAATATTACTAAGAAAAATAACAAGGGTGAGAGCTAGTTTAGTTAACCTCTCCAATATTCAACAGTGCATAACTTATTTAAAACCCAAGACCATAGATACAAAAACTGGGGAGGACTAGCGTGCGCCAGTATAAGTCTTGTCGACCTTTCCGACTCAAGATAAGCACGGAGAAAGCTAAACAAACCAATTGGTTTAATGACATTTCTTCCAATTTATAAGATGATTTATTTATCTTTTCCACCAAACATACCTCAAAACTATTTAATTTTATATCCTTTAAAAACGAATTGAAGAAAAAGAGAAAGATCAGATTGAAAAATGATCTGATTAAAAGCTTATCGTGGATAGCTGAATTGGTAGAACAAATGTCCTTCAAAGCCATGGAAGCTGGGTCGAGCCCAGCTCAGTCAATACACAATTTTAAAAATTTTATCTTGACTCGTTTAGAGAGATTTTTTGGTAAAGAGATCGAAGTGTGTAAGAAATGTAATGGATAACCTTGGCGTCTTGACTTCTACTCAGGTAATTAGGGAACACCGAATAGTCTTGCAACTTTGAGAAAATAAAACCTGTTGTTGATATTTTTCTGAAAAAATCCTGGTGAAATAATACTTTCACCAGGATATTGTGTTAACAAGACCAGCCTTCTGAAGAAAAGTTACTAAATAAATTCATACTAGATTTCTTTTGCAATTCATAACTTTCGGTCATGAAATATTATTGGAACATTTAACACCTCGAAAACATTTTAAGATGATCATTAAATCGTCGACATGGAGAACCACTTGTCGTAAAAAGAACAGCTACCGCAGTGGACAATATATTTACTACATTTCAGAAGCAACCAAGAAAAAACGTGCAGCAACATTCGTCGACCGCCATTTGCTCTTAATCTTACCGGACCGATACCTAGCTCAAAAAAACCAGTGATGGGAAGGACTATATTGGACCTAGTTTGTTATTTCACTCGTTGAAATAGCCAAACTTTGGATAGGGGTACAAATACTCCTTCCATGAAGGCCACTTGGGATGGAATCTTTTAAAACGTTTGGGTGAAGATGATAAAGTAACTGACCCTATTCCTTTGCCTGACTACAAAACCGAAATTGTAGGTAAGGAAATCGACATGGCAAGTTTTGAAATGGGGGTGCAATATGAAGTGTTGACTCGAATAAAAGAAAAAAAGAGTCTAAAATGTAACACTGGATTGGATGTTCACTTAATCTTGCCGTGAAAGATGCACTAAAACTAGTTGGAGAACTTGATGAAGCGAATAAATTTTATTTGAATTAGTGAAGAGTGTTGGGAAACACAGAAAAATTGAAAGTCAGAGACAGAAAAAGCATCGAGGACAGCCAATAATACGGATTACCGTTAACCCAATGCCCAAGATGATAAACACTCCTTGAGCTAGAGAAGAAAAAGTCTGACAAAGTGTTTCCTGACTGACCTGTAATCATTTCAGGATTTAAGAATGAAAGGTTGTGGGAAGAAGCTGAAAATCTATTTTTTCCCCTGTCAAGCCTCTTTACTTGAACAGTAGTGTTAACTCCATCCAGTCTACCAGCTGAGCTAAGAGCATTGTTTTAGCCCGATCACTCTTGTAACCTAACCTACCACTTGACCTAATAAGACGGCGAGCAAAAGGGACTCAGGGAAAAAGTGTTTCAATTAAGTTAAATGAAAGGTCGTAAAAACCATTTGGATGAGAACAAGAGACTTAACAATTGACATCTCTTTTGCCAGAGCAGATAGATATGCACAAGATCTGGAAAGAACAAGAGCTCTCTCAATTAAGAGCTCTGTTGATAGAGCAGATGGCCATAAAAGATATAGGCACTACTTGAAGTAAAATTCATAGCAACTTATAGTTTCAAACTGTTTCTCGTTTTCGTATCACATTTGTACTTATCATTCTTACCATTTTTATTATTTTTGTTATCTCACATTTTTCTTTTTAATCGCAGGATTTCCTTCAAATTCCCTAATCGTTTCAATTACCCTAACATTCTGTTCTACACCCTTACAGTTTTTGTGTGGGAAATTGTTTTTTCTGTAAGGTGAGGAATGTGTACTGTATTGCTACAAATGTAAACAAGGCTGTACGTGAACTATGCCTGTTTTATAGAAGATCATTGATTGTTCAGAGTATGACAAGTAAAGTAGTTTTCATGGAAAGAAAAAAAAACTAAGTAGAGACCTTCTGAAGTTATTAAAAAGGAAGGAGTTTGTGCTTGAAACAACTTGAGGTCCTCACAGGCCTAAAAATGGACTCATATAAAGAACAGAGCAATAAGTAGGCACGAACAAATTAGCAAAGGCTGAGACAAAGTTGAAACGTATTGCTCTCACTAGTGCCTTCCTAGAAACTCCACCATAAAACTCTAAGATATTTATCTCTGGAGCTAATCCGGCATGCAAACAGTCAAAATGAACCGGTTTAACTGGTAGACGCATGTCGACAAGATGGTAACTAAAGCTCCACGTGGTAGCAGAACAAAAAAAATGCCTAGCTAATACAAATTCATTGAAGATTCCTGGGTCTCATTTTCTTATTGGATGCTCCACGCACTACGTCATAACCTTTATCGTTTGGACTATTCAGACAAAGATACAGAATATATATATGTATATAAAAGAGATATAATAAGTTGGAAAGAATAAAAAAACTACACTATCCATTTCGACAAGCCTGTTTTGTGATTTTACTCACTCGTCAGGAAAGGTACACATAAAAATATTCCAGTAGCGCTTTATATATCTTATTAACAACTGGTGTTGGTACGCTTAAGTGTTCATTAACAAAATATATATATATATATATATATATATATATGTGTGTGTGTGTGTGTGTATGTGTGTGTGTTTGTGCATGTGTGTGTAATTTATGAAAATATGAAGTTGAATATGTGATCATATTCTTGTCTTTTCAGATACCAGATTTTGATACAGGCAAGGCTAAACATGCTGAGCTCTTTGAAATATTTCTTTTCATTAGAGTATATGGAGACAAATATTCTTCTTTTTGATCCTCAGAACTTTGATTGGAGGCAGAGGTGTGTTTTCGAAGAAATTTTGTTTTGTACAGGAAATCTATTTGGTGATGACATTTCACAACAAAGATTTGCTTTTTTAAAATATATCCCAACAAAGCCATTTATAAAGAGCATTTCACAACTTCTTATCGATCTAATATAAACAATACCTGAAATAATTTTCAATAGTATGTCCGGTTTTTTCTATAATTATTTTCCGTTTTTCAAAGTCTGATTGAAATTCAAGGAAGGTACTAGAATGCAATTTTACACAAACTGCCTTTCTTCATAATATTCTGTCTCTAAAATACCGAGGTCTGACAAAGATCAGTATAAAGGAACCTTTTGTTGAGAAAATCTAATTACCAAAGGGGAAGCTTTAAACAAAAGTATTTTGATATAAAATAAAACAAAACAGAAACCGAATAAAAACATTTCCTGATTTTAAGATTCAAAATATCAAATTGTCTGGCAAAGATGGTTTTTTTTTAAAAAGTATTTTGGTAAATGGAGATCTGAGCCTAGACTGGTAATTGCTTGGTGTAAGTGAACCAAAAAACAAGAACAAAACCTAAATTAAATACATTAAAGCATTAACCTAGGAAATAGTAATGCTTGAGTCCTAAACAAAGCAGAGTGAGAAAAAAAAATTAATGAGAATATTTTGTAATATATTTTGACTAATGAATCTTTCTTTCTTTTACCGTTTTTTTGGGTTCATGCTTGCTAGNAATAAAAACATTTCCTGATTTTAAGATTCAAAATATCAAATTGTCTGGCAAAGATGGTTTTTTTTTAAAAAGTATTTTGGTAAATGGAGATCTGAGCCAAGACTGGTAATTGCTTGGTGTAAGTGAACCAAAAAACAAGAACAAAACCTAAATTAAATACATTAAAGCATTAACCTAGGAAATAGTAATGCTTGAGTCCTAAACAAAGCAGAGTGAGAAAAAAAAATTAATGAGAATATTTTGTAATACATTTTGACTAATGAATCTTTCTTTCTTTTACCGTTTTTTTGGGTTCATGCTTGCTAGAATGTGAATACTTACTTTTATTTTCTTTAGTTCCTTCGATTACTACTTGTTTTTCACCATGCATAGTTTCTCTTTGTTTTATTTTACTTTGACTTTGTACCTTTTTTCATAGAGTAATTTCAGATAGTTTATTTTCAGACAGGTCTTGAAGAATATGGAGTTTCTAAAAGCAAAAAGAGAAAAAATTGGAATACTGCAGACACAAGTTGGCGAGGATATTGCTCCATTTCCGCACAGTGGGTTTAAAATCAATGTAGTTAACACAGACATGATATTTTTTCTTAATGTGTTTTTTTGAGTCACCACCCTCGAAGTCGCAAAGGACTATTGTAACTTGTGGCGTAGCAATATATCTGCCCCATAAACAAACCAAGTCTTTAACCCTCCCCCTCTATCAGTCTTATTGTAAATTTTAAAAAAACACCAAAATAAAACAAGTTTTCGTAGAAAATTAGTTTGGAAAGCTTGATTGGTGAGCCGCCATCTTGCCTTGGAGGCTGTTTTGTCGAGAGGGCCCTTGCGGCTCCCTCCTCTTTGCCTACTTTGTCTAACCCATTGCTATGGCTTTGATTGTAATGAGTTAATAATGCATGTCCAAGCCATGAGCATTTTTAAAAGATCCAAGAAATTCCACACAAAATCTTTTAATAGTGATACGAATGAAAACTCGGACAGACCTGTTTTAACATCCTTCATAATTTCTGTGTTTTGAAACTCAAGGGGCGGTACCAGCGTAAAGTAATAAACCCCTTCGTGAAGTAATACTCTCCCTGTGAATCCTTACAGCAAAGAAATGGAACAGGAAGGTACAATTCAACTTATACAAAACATATTTGTAAAACTACCCATCTTACTTAAAGAAAATACATCTGTGTGCTATGAAAAATGAAGGAAAGAGAAGCAGCCCCGGTGAAAAGGACTGGTCCCTGAGGTCCTGACTACTTAAGGCAAGTAAGGGTTTAAAATCAAAGACTAAATTATGAATGAGACAGGGCTGGTGACATAACCTACACAACAGAAGCCGAATACCACTGAATAAGAAGAAAATAGGCAATCGTGTTAATAGAACTTGGACTGGAATTAACTTTATGAAAGAGGATATTTGCAGTTAGAGGTGAACTCATAGTATTTTAGTAATTTAGTTCCAATAAAATTATTGCATTCAAGTATTTATTTTATGGGAAATATCCTATGAATTTCCAAAACATTATGAGCATCAGAAAAGGAATAGTAAATAAAATGACCTCCTAGGTGTGGCTTCAGTTGCTGTAGGATTTTGAGTTTTCTCTTGTTCTTGCCTTTTTACCTGAGAATGAAATATTCCTCGTTTGGGTAGGAGATCGTCGTTTTATAGGATTCACAGCTCAGTAGGAGTAAATGGGTAAGGTATTTAAGCAAAGGGATCTAGGGAAAAGTGGTGGAATCGGATAGATTTTTTGGTTGCAAAAATATGTTTGAGAAGTTAGTACCGAAAAATTTACCAAATGGCTATGAAGACCACATTAAATCGTCTAATCAAGTTTAAGACAAATTTTACTTTTTACCAGTTCTATTTTGTAATTACTTTTGCCGACACATTTACCTGATACCCTACGTACATCTGTTTACTTAATTTTAAGATAGATTTAAAGTGATCATAAAACTTTTACTGTTTAAGTCTTTTCTCAAATAGAAACCTTTTCTAAGCCTTAGTGCTAGTCTTGATTCTCATACTCATCTTCTTTGATTTGCCATTTTTTTGCAAACCGTCTATGAACGAAATGTATATTTGTTTTGTAGGTCTTTTCTTTAAGCAGCTGCCTAAAGCAACTGCTTAAAGCAACTGTTTACCTTTTCTACTTATACAGATCTCCATCCTTTGACTCATTTTTGGTTATTGAGATTGTATCCGGTAGTATAGAGCTTGACCAGGACACCTCTCCCAGTGCCTTGGTGTTGAGTTATTTTAATGCCTAATAGTAACAAAGAAGCTGGTTACATTTTTCCTATCGGCCGATAAACCTAGAGAAGTTTATTATAACTCCTTTTTGCTTTGGTATCTGACACAGGGAAATGACTTTCCAACCTTTTTTCTTAACAGTGATGTTGGTACACATTTCTTNCTTATACAGATCTCCATCCTTTGACTCATTTTTGGTTATTGAGATTGTATCCGGTAGTATAGAGCTTGACCAGGACACCTCTCCCAGTGCCTTGGTGTTGAGTTATTTTAATGCCTAATAGTAACAAAGAAGCTGGTTACATTTTTCCTATCGGCCGATAAACCTAGAGAAGTTTATTATAACTCCTTTTTGCTTTGGTATCTGACACAGGGAAATGACTTTCCAACCTTTTTTCTTAACAGTGATGTTGGTACACATTTCTTAATTCATCTCTTTGTGACTTCTGTCTCAGAGGATTGTTCAGCAACTTTCCAACCTTTTTTCTTAACAGTGATGTTGGTACACATTTCTTAATTCATCTCTTTGTGACTTCTGTCTCAGAGGATTGTTCAGCAACTTCTTTCCTCTCTTGTGTTTCATCAGATCATGCAGGAGCTAGTCTAAAACCCACTGTTGTTATTTTGGTCGATAAATCTTCGTAGGACTCTCTCATCTTTTGCAAAGGGTTACTAAAATGGCTTCCTCTGAGATTTCCGAAGACTCTATCTTTGGAAAGCATTCCCCTAAAGTTACAAGTAAAATTGACACAGCGGAGAGTGGGATCAGCTTGGTATTGACACTTCTATCCCAAGTCTTAGTTACCAAGCCTCATTCTCCTACTTTGCTCAGTTGAGAGTATGTATTTTCAGCTGCTTTCCGGAATCATTTTATCATTTATTTCAACATAAGCAATCTGACAATTCTTGAATGTCTTTACACAGGGAAAGTAATGCCTGTAAAAAGGGTATGGATGATGAAAAAAACTGTTATGTACAAAAACATTTGTGAGCCATTTGCTTTACATAGGCTTGGAAATAGTGACATTTGGTAGATCTACAATAGCTTTATAGAATTTTGTAATTCTGTTGTATCTACAAATTTTGAAGATATCAGATGTTTTCAGTCTTTTACTGCAAAAACTGACCTCTTTGCTAGTTTGTTTTCTGTCGACTCTAACATGGACAAATCGAATGCATTTCTTCTGAAGTTGCCTTCTCATGCAGATAAAATTCTTGATTCTGTAGCTCTTACTCCAAAATAACCCGGTACGGTGATCCCCAGACTTGACCAGTCTAAGTTATTTCGGTGGTAGTGATAGTGAAACCTCCTTGACATTATGAGGTCATTTTTCTTCTAGTATATTTGCGCATTTGTCTTTGTACAACCTCTCTTCTTCTAAGTATTCTGTTAACTCTGGTGTTTCTCATGAAGAGTAGTGTTGCTCCAACTCTCTTTCATCTCAACATCATTTACCTTCCTAGCAATGATTTTCAATTCATCAAAATACATTCTGATCATAAAACTTTGTATTCTGGTTACGAAGTTAATCTATTTCGGAAAAGTTACAATTTGCCGATGATCTGGAGATAGGTCCCTGGACTGTTTGGAATTAGGGAGAGAACTAGCTGATATATTTCGACTAATCCACGACCAAAATTATGTCTTACAATAGAAAGGAAAATCTTTATTTTTCTTTCAGTTCCCTGAATTGTGGGCTGGTGGGATCACATGATGAATCAGCTAAACCACGCGAGGAATGGTCTCATTTGAAATTGCTTGGTCTTATATACTCGCCTGATCTGCCTTACGAATCATACATCCAATCGATTGACAGGTTGGCTTTCTGTTTGCTGTTGCCTTTGTATAAGTACATGTTCTATTTTTCACAGGAGGCATACGTACAAATTCACAGGAGGTATATTCACAAGTCCATGATTTTTCCAGGTACCGTTAGCATGTCTGAGTAGTTTCATCATCTTGTTACTTGAATTTCCTATACTGAATTTTGGGACGACTCCACAATTCGGTTAGTAATTCTCTTACTTCAGTTTTGAAGTTCTTGTCACATCAACATGGTGTCCCAAGAGTTGTGTTTTTCTGTCTTTATCACCACAAGAAGTGTTGCAATGAATTATCGTATTTGGTTCTGGCCCATTTTGAACAATTTTACCCCAACCCTGACTTACAGCGGAATTTATTCCCCATACAAAATAAAATCTTTCTAAGATCATAGATCTCATTTTTTTTACCTGGTGACATTTTAAGTCTTTTCTGTCTAATTGTTTGGTATTCTTTAAAAGAAACAATAGGATTCATCCTTTGCAACAGAATATTTGGTATGGGCAAATTCATATTATGCATCCCTTCATTTATTTATTCATTTACTATACCTCAAATAGATGACCTTTTGATTGAATGATAGCGCAGACTTATTTTATGGAATACCTTTCTATCCTACCTTTTTTGCTAATGACGTGGTCAGCAAATATAATTCCTTAGACGAAAACATTTGTTTGAATTATAGAATCTTAGATATTTTGACCTTATCTTTTATAAAAATGAAAGGTTGGGGTGAAACAAAATTGATGCTTGATATCAGATAAGGAGCATGTTTTGATTTTACGATACAATTTAGTAAACTTTTGCTAGTTAAACAACATCAAATGTGAAGCGGTAAAGGAATCGAGGCAAAATATTACCCCATCGGTGGTTGACGCATTTTTGTTGACAATTTATTTTTGTCCCAATTTGGACAATAACAAATTCAAATCTGCATATTTGGAAAACAAACTGAACTTGAACAACAGTTCCATAACTTCATGAACTTCATTTCGAGAAAGACTGGTAAACTGGGTCTCTTCTTCATCTTCACTGTCACTGTCAGCCTGCATCAATGATGCACCATACTCTTTGGTAAAATCAGATACAATTTCTTCGACAGTCAAAGCCTGAGATTGTTTTCTGTGAATACAAACATTTCAAATAAAGACGCGAAGAAAATAGCTTTCAAGAAATTCGAAACACATATGCCAAAAAAATGGCAAATTCTGTGTTTTCAAATTGTAGGAGTCTTCATATGCGAGTTTGCAAATTCTGATGAGACCAAGGAATTTAATCCATCTGAATGGTTTTTTAAATTACAGGAATTAAAACTACACGAGTTCTTCTATAATAATATAATTCGTGTCCGGCAATAAAAGTAAGTCTATATGCGAACATCACAAGCCATATTTAGATTATAATATTGAAAGAGAGGACTTAAAATGATGAAGAAAAAAGTTGTAGGGATGTTTTCAGAAAGTATCTATCCAAGAACGTAGTTCTGATTGGTGCGATGGTAAAGTACGTGGCGTGGCAATGTAAGCCTTACACATTCTATAGAGCCCAGTATATGATTAATTAAATATTCCTAATTGTTTTCTTTATTATTTAAAATGGTAAAATTTATTAGTTAACAACTCTAATCAGTTTTTAACTTAAAAGGTCGTATTGTCAACTAAGTATAAAACAATTAGAAGGAAAGACAATAATTCTTACATAATTCCATTCCAGATTTAATTGGTAATGCAAAGAAATATTTGATGAAATAAGAGGATTTCTGTACTTTTTCTAAGAAAAACGAGAGTCCCATTAACATCTCATACAAACTCCTATACAAATGCTACCAGACATCTTGGAAACAAATCTATCCACCTATCCAATTTCACTAGAACCGATACGCGTTGTTTTCACTCTTCCTCCCTTGATACTGGTGTTTTTCTTCCTATTCATCGAATGGGTTTCTTTAATCATGGAAAGGGGGTTCTTAAAGCTTTGCATCAATTAATTAAGCCACTTCCATTTTTAAGTTCACCATTGTGTCTATTTGTAGGTAGAACGTATCGACTTTTCATATCTGGTCTCTTTGATGAGCTCAATACTAACGTATGCATTCATTTGCTTTGATAATTAAATTCTCTTTGATAATATATCCTCTTTGTCTACATTTTCTTACCAATAAATACCATATACCGATACCAATAAAAAACCTCTTATTGTTGTATTTATTTAATTATTGCTATTATTTTTGGTCGGGCTAGGTATCAATGGTCCCAAAACCAAGTCCCTTGCGTACAACTTAGGGAGCCCTCCATCACTTACCACCAGAAATGGTACGAAACTAGAATGGAAGCTAGACATTAAGTACCTCGGATCTTGGGTCGACAGTTTCGGAAAAGACATCGCATTTTAAAAAGTTCTGGCCTGGAAAGCCCTCAAAGGGCTGACAAAAATCTAGACCTCTTGCATGAAAACAAAGCTGAAGAAGCTTTTTTTCCTTGTTATAGTGGAATCCACTATCCTGTAAGGGCATGATATGTAACGGAGATGATGGAGAATCCCACAACGAAACCGATACAAAAATCCTAAGGAGAGCTTCAATATTCACTGGAGCTCCCGCACAACCAATGATAAGCTACATGGCAGAACGTCCACTCTCTGCGACAAGATAGCCTCGGGGAGACTTTAGCATGCAGGCCACTGTTAACGGCACCCCGAGTTGAGTACGCAGATGCTTGTTCTGTGGGAACCGAGGAATGGACACTGAAGAAGACGACCACTCAAAACCAGATTTGTAGACGCACTCAAGAGGGACAAAGGAGCAACCGATGTCAATCAACTGGGTACAATGATGGTTAACCAAGTAAGCAAGTGAGCAAGTGAGCAAGTGAGCAAGTGAGCAAGTAAGCAAGTAAGCAAGTGAGCAATAAACAAACATTTTTCGTTAAAAAACGTTTTAACGGAAAATTTTGGTAGAAAAACATTTCATCGGCCGTTGAATTCGATGGACAGTAACGCTCCAAGTAACACCTCAACAAGCACAATCTAAACAATAATAAATAATATTAACAATGAAGCAAATGTCACAAATTAGTAAACCCTATATCAGCATGTCTTAATCAAATGAATACAGAATATAAAGTCAGAAAGAACATTAATTACTTTTAAGATATTTATTTCAGTGCTCAGAGATTTAACTTGATGTTATAGCCGATATTGCGGAGAAAGTCTTTTGTTTTAACCTTGCCGTAGGTGTGGTGTTCAGTAAGAATGGAAATCTTTGAGTATGTATCTCTTTAGTTTTTCACTTGGAGGTGGGGTGCTTTCGTCAGTAAAATTATGCTGCAAGGGTGCATGTTACAAGGGTTCTTTTAATTTATTAATGTTCTTTCAAAGAGTAGAGTAAGTACAAGAAAATAATCTTTGGATATTTTTCTTGGATTTCCTTCCAGTGTTCTTTCTCTGACATTTCACGAACAGAAAAAGCGTCATCGACCCTGGTTCCCCGCTAATCTCTCAATCTAGACGTCTTTAGACGTNCGATGTTTGGAAGTAACATGTCAGAGCCGGTTATTGTAAGTAAGCAAGTAAGCAAGTAAGCAAGTAAGCAAGTAAGCAAGTGAGCAAGTGAGCAAGTGAGCAAGTAAGCAAGTAAGCAAGTGAGCAATAAACAAACATTTTTCGTTAAAAAACGTTTTAACGGAAAATTTTGGTAGAAAAACATTTCATCGGCCGTTGAATTCGATGGACAGTAACGCTCCAAGTAACACCTCAACAAGCACAATCTAAACAATAATAAATAATATTAACAATGAAGCAAATGTCACAAATTAGTAAACCCTATATCAGCATGTCTTAATCAAATGAATACAGAATATAAAGTCAGAAAGAACATTAATTACTTTTAAGATATTTATTTCAGTGCTCAGAGATTTAACTTGATGTTATAGCCGATATTGCGGAGAAAGTCTTTTGTTTTAACCTTGCCGTAGGTGTGGTGTTCAGTAAGAATGGAAATCTTTGAGTATGTATCTCTTTAGTTTTTCACTTGGAGGTGGGGTGCTTTCGTCAGTAAAATTATGCTGCAAGGGTGCATGTTACAAGGGTTCTTTTAATTTATTAATGTTCTTTCAAAGAGTAGAGTAAGTACAAGAAAATAATCTTTGGATATTTTTCTTGGATTTCCTTCCAGTGTTCTTTCTCTGACATTTCACGAACAGAAAAAGCGTCATCGACTCTGGTTCCCCGCTAATCTCTCAATCTAGATGTCTTTAGACGTATAACACTGAGGTTTGCAAAAAAGCAGTAGCAAAATCTGCCTAAATTTATCTGGATTCATGTTTTCAAACACATTTACACATTTACAATGTCCACTCTTGGTAGAAACGCCAGAATTCATAAATGTATGCAACAAAACCCAACTCACCGCCTCATATGTTGATGTTGTCATTTATATTCTTGGTACCTGAATTTTCTACCATGCAGCTTCCTAGAAGTGGGAAAAGCAACCTTATCATTGTCAGGTTGAAGAAGCCTGCCTTAGAACTTCCTGTGCTGCCTCTTAAAAGTCAGTCACTGCATATCGAGGTGAGACGTTAGGCTAATGACTCTGTATAGCTTTTCACAGACGTCCAAAACTACCTTGAGTTTTAGAGGAAAGAAAAGTATAAATGTAAGATAACATTAAGTATAATGTTATAAAATCCACCATATATACTGTAAAATTTGTATAGCACCTTTGCGAATGTACTGACTCATGTAATGGTTGTGGCTTGCCTATTTGCCTGAGTATATTTTCAGCATTTGATTCTTTAAATACATCTTCACGAAACAAGAATTGAACATTATCAGCTCCGTGAGTTGGAGTTTGGTACTATGTGGGAAATATCACATCGGCAGCCAGTTCCGATTTTGGTAGAAACTCCTCGTTAACTAGCCTTTTCTTTAACTTTTCTTTTCGAAATTTGAACCAATTATTTTCCTGTTACGACTGGTAACACTTATTGGACGATCCGGACCAACGAAAATGTGCAACTAACCAAAGGATCAAAGTATATAATAATAAATGGGTACATGTAACTAAGGAAATAAATTTTGCATCAATCCACACCAACGATGATCAGATAGTAATAACAGTTAAAAAGGCTATGGAAAAGAAAGGAATGAGAATGGAGCAGGCTGCAGACAGTACAGAATGAAGAAAGAAGGTTTGTGGTGCAGACCCCTGATGATAGGAACACTGGTAATAAATAAAAACAAGAAAAAGAAGAAGAAAAGAAAAAGAAAAAAGAAGAAAAGAAAAAAAGAAGAAGAAAAGAAAAAAAGAAGAAGAAAAGAAAAAGAAGAAGAAAAAGAAGAAAAGAAGAAAAAAAAGAAAAGAAGAAAAAGAAAAAAAGAAGAAAAGGAAAAGAAGAAGAAGAAAAGACAAAGAAGAAGAAGGAGAAGGAAAGAAGCAAAAGAAAAAGAAGAAGAAGAAAAAGAAGAGAACAAAGGATAAAAAGAATAAGAAAAAGTAATAGGATTGTATCCTTTATTGCGCTCTAAATTATGACCCGAGAACAATTGTTGCTGCAGCTCAGTAGCTTAGACCTTCTTTCTGATCAGAGAATATTGCATAACATATTTTTAGACCTCTTGGTCATGAAGCTGAGGGAAATTGTTTTACAGCTATTTTAAATCGTCATTCATTTCAAATTTTCATTAGTCCAAAAAGAAATTGTTTCTCATCAAATTTTCTTAAATCTCATTTGCAAACCAAGCAAACTAGATATTAAAAGAGCGTCAAGGAAAGAAAGGAAAAAGGAAAATAACACAGGTCTTAACCTTATTAGCACAAGTTTTCACAAAACTTATATATATTTAAACCCTAACAGGCTGAGTAGTTTCCCATTATTAAAGCTAAACTTGTAAGAGTTTTTTGTGGTTGTGCTTAAGAGTAATCTTTGGGTAAGTCTGTGATAAAAACAAAGGGTTTTACCGTGTGATCAGCAGACAATTGTTACATATTTGCGGTGTTTTTTGCCTAACACTTTCACAGGCTGATAACTGCGTCGTATTTCTTAAGGACAATAGATACCTTTATTGAGGTATCGGAATTTCTCGAAAAAAAAAAGGATTTCTCCTCTGCAGATAGTATTTATAAAACATGACGAGACAAATTTACATGGTTATACTTGCAGGCAGACTTGGCCGCTGAGACGTGGAGATATTTTGAGTGTTCATCAAGTCTTAGCTCGCCTATTTAAGAGAAGCCTTTTAGTGATTCTTGAAGTGTATGATTTTTTTTATGACATTACCCAAGCAAAAATATCATTCCTAATGTCTTGGAGAAATGTATCGTTAAATATGAGTTTATGTCTGGTAAAAAAAAATTATCTCCTTAGATAACGGAGAGCATAGTATTTGAATTGTTGAGGATGAAGTAAATGTAAAATAATGTATTATGAAAACTACTTGTACGTTTTTGCTGCACATCACCACTAAAACGTCTAATATAATGAACCATGTCAAGTGAATAAGCATGTAAAAATAAAAGATTTAAATATGCCGGTCTCAATCCAATATACTACTACTACTACTACCACTAGTACTACTACTACTTCTACTACTACCACCACCATTACTGCTACTATTAATACTACTACTACTACTACCACACTACTACTACTACTACTACTACTACTACTACTACTACTACTACTACTACTACTACTACTACTACTACTACTACTACTACTACTACTACTACTACTACTACTACTACTACTACTACTACT
>RDPX01000055.1:2145756-2202361 GCA_003991215.1 Morbakka virulenta
TACTACTACTACTTCTACTACTACCACCACCATTACTGCTACTATTAATACTACTACTACTACTACCACCACCACTACTACTACTACTACTACCACCACCACTACTACTACTACTACTACTACTACCACTACTACTACTACCACCACTACTACTACTACTACTACTACTACTACTACTACTACTATTATTATCACTATTATGATTATTACTACTATAACCACTAATACTACTAACTGGAGCAACAACAACAACAACAACAACGTATTTTAAGAAAATCTCCCTTTAATTTTTTCAGCCATTACATGCAATGTGAATATTTTTAGTAACTTTTAAATTACACTGGCCTGGTGTGATAACACAAGGTAGATTGTGTAATAACTATTGATTTCCAATAATTAAATGGTAAAATTTTACTGTAAGAAGATAATAACAGCTTTGCTGAGAATGATTGTAGAGATTAATAAGAAAGAGGACGAGGATTGCTTCACTGGTTGTTGTGAGAACAGAAAATAAAGTATATACAACAACGGATGAGGGCGAAAACTTTAAGATAAGATAGAGCAGGTTTGTTACATTTATACCCAAAAATCTTATAAGAATGACCAAAGATTCCAATAAATCTTATGAAAGAATTTACAAACATGACGCCACAGAGTGTTGTGATTTAGGCGTGTGTTACAGTTATTCTATTGCGTTTTGCATTAGCCTCTTAAGTTTGTTTCGAAATCTAAGGTCAACTCAACGTATATCATTGGTTAGGTACACGAAATCGAGGTGGAAAGTGTCGCCAGTAATGGCAGAAGTAGGAAAAGCCGGGGAGATCAGCATAAACGGAACACCTGTCTGTTGCCGTTAGGGTGTTGGGAAGAAACTGTAATGCGGAGAAGTGGCGCCAGGTGTAACGGCCGTGGTTAGTGAACTTTTTATACCCTGTCGCTACATGAAGTACAGTTTCCGGTGAGAGACAAAACGAACAGCAGGGGAATTTACTAAGAATCGATATGTAGATTTTTTTCGAATTGCAAGAGAATTGTTTAAATAGTAATTTTAAAAATGTTCACAGGTATGCTACCTTGTAGTCTAGAACATAGAGATTTACCGGTAGAGAATAATCAAATGATAGATAGAAGAATAACTTGTGATGCAAGTTTATTTTCAGTACTGCTTCTTTGATCGATTCTAAAGGTTTAAGAACCTCTTTGGTGTTTAAAAAAGTGTCAGATTGAATATGCATAACATTTTAGGCATTTTTCCATAAAGATTTTTTGAATTTATTTGTATAGTTACTTAGAGAATTGCGAGTGAGTGTTTGACACTGAGCAAATTTGACTAAGCGAGCCAGGCCCAGGCCAAACGGGCCCCCGGACAAGACGATACTCCTGGGAGTTGCATATTCACGAAGCTTGAGCCGTTTTCGAACATATTCAGAGACAATGTCACCCAGGTTCCACTTTACCCATGTTTTTGACACTAGCTACAGTTAGATGCCATGACATTTTAAAGTATATGAGGGTAATGCATTTACCTTAATGAGTGGTTGTTAAATCAAAATTACCAGTTCAGACTTTTGGTTTCTCGTACCGAAGATGAAATAGCAACCAAAATACCTAAAATGTCATTGACTTTGACTGGAACTTGTTCACCGTTTATAAGTACCTAAGTTAAATTTGAAGTGAAAGGGTCGAAATTTTCTTATTTCCAAAGGCAATTCATTTATTTACTCCAATAGTTACCCTAGCAACAGGCACCTCCACCCGGTAAAACAATTAAAAAGCATTGGTTGTGCATTGAAACCAGCAAAGAAAATTACCTGGCTGATCAACACATGTAAAAAAATCAAATTGTCTATACTTTTCTGCTTTCTGCTATATTGAAGCAAAAATTGAAGAGTAGGGTGCTGAAAAGATTGCCCTTTAGGACACCGCGATGGAAAGAAATTTTAGAAATGACAAAATTATCTTTCACAGTCTGTATAAAAGCTAAAAATGAAGCAAAAGACAATTTCTGCAAACAGAGGAAAACAAACGTTTTATGTACAAGGTTACGGTGAGTCTCACCAAAAACATTTTTGAGCTCAAGAAAATGTTATTAGAGTGGCTTAGTTAATGTGAGCTTTATTTGTGAGATGGGTCATTATACCTTGATGTCCTATAACACCTGAATTAAAGCCCCATTTTCATACTATTTTCAATTTAGCCATCTCTTATAAGAAAATAAGACATAGAATCACCTAGACAAGATGTAAATATTTTTCGGAAATACATACAAGCAACATAGGTCTGAAATCCGGCTGTTGATCATTCTTGGTAGTTCTATTATCGCAGGCGGGTGGCTTGATTTGGCGTTGATAAAAAGAGGTTTGTCGTTTGGCTTATAAATTGGAGAATATTTGTCTTCAGACAGGTCAAATGATACATCTGGAAAATCAGTGGCTGACAGAGTTTGGTTTCGACAGTGAAAGTCCCCTATTCCAGTAAATTTCAATGACATCTTTTCTGACTGTCGAGTTTTGGTCTTCTGGCATTTTGAATGATAGCAAGGCCATCATCACGATAAAGACCGACGTACTGCTTTGGAATAATAGCAGAAAGCTCATGCAGTTGGTATAATCCGAATAGATTGCAAAATTTCCGCACCGGCAAAGCTACCCTTTGTTACATCGCATAAAGGATTACTCCCTCCTTTGACCCAACGAGTTCTCGAGTTGTCGAATAGCAGTGATTTTCATGTTTCCTTAATTATGTTAACTGATTCATCGCTAATAACCTATTTGTTTAGCATAGTCAATTGATCTGATAAGCCAAGCCTCAGAACCAAATGGATAAAACGCTGTGATGTCAAATTTTATGAGACCGCTTCTGTCTCTATTTGGGATGCTTTTCAACCAGTGGAAAACTACTGTGGTATTTCACCACTGATTTGTTTCGTAAATTCACAAACTCTCTTATGGATCTCCCCGAAATTATGTTTTAACATTATTTTAACTTAATTTGATGGGTTAATCAATATGAACGGAATCTTGGTGTGGAAATTGTCCTTGTGATACTTTAACATAATAAATGCTGGTCTTTTCGCATAACTTTCCAATTTGTTTTCTCAACCAAGTGATCCAGACCTGTCAAGTCTCCCGCATTTTGAAGAGAAATGTTGTCTCCCCCCTGCATGTAGTATATTTTGGAAATCTCCCGCATTGTGTAGCTAACTATTTCTAGTATTATTTTTCTATTCCTGGCATATCTAGTTTATCTACATATTGCCAATTGTTTTCAATTTTCTTTATCGTTAAACTGTTTGGGCAGCCATGTTTGTTCAAACTTCTTCTATCTACTATGGAGAGCCAGCAAGCGACTAAAACTGCGCATGTGCATAATACTTTGCGTTTTCATAACAAACAAGATGGCCGACTCGCCTGGGCGATCTGGGCCAACGAAGCCGAAAAAGTTCAAGGGATCGTTCCAATATAAGACAAAATAAAACACAGCCTGGTTTTCTAAAGACAATTTGAAGAAATATAAGGACGTTGTCACAAACTCTAAGTTAGGGGAGTCATATTTCTTCTGTAAAATCTGCACCAAGCATGTTTCGTGTAGCCATGGTGGCGCAAGTGATCTTGTGCGACATTGTAATGCAGCCACTCACCAAAAAATGGAGAAAGAAAAACGTACGCAGACCTCAATGGGTTCCTTTGCTTGTACAAAGAACTCTTCTACAGATACTCTTAGACGAAAAGCTGAAATCAAGGTTNCGTTGATAAAAAGAGGTTTGTCGTTTGGCTTATAAATTGGAGAATATTTGTCTTCAGACAGGTCAAATGATACATCTGGAAAATCAGTGGCTGACAGAGTTTGGTTTCGACAGTGAAAGTCCCCTATTCCAGTAAATTTCAATGACATCTTTTCTGACTGTCGAGTTTTGGTCTTCTGGCATTTTGAATGATAGCAAGGCCATCATCACGATAAAGACCGACGTACTGCTTTGGAATAATAGCAGAAAGCTCATGCAGTTGGTATAATCCGAATAGATTGCAAAATTTCCGCACCGGCAAAGCTACCCTTTGTTACATCGCATAAAGGATTACTCCCTCCTTTGACCCAACGAGTTCTCGAGTTGTCGAATAGCAGTGATTTTCATGTTTCCTTAATTATGTTAACTGATTCATCGCTAATAACCTATTTGTTTAGCATAGTCAATTGATCTGATAAGCCAAGCCTCAGAACCAAATGGATAAAACGCTGTGATGTCAAATTTTATGAGACCGCTTCTGTCTCTATTTGGGATGCTTTTCAACCAGTGGAAAACTACTGTGGTATTTCACCACTGATTTGTTTCGTAAATTCACAAACTCTCTTATGGATCTCCCCGAAATTATGTTTTAACATTATTTTAACTTTAATTTGATGGGTTAATCAATATGAACGGAATCTTGGTGTGGAAATTGTCCTTGTGATACTTTAACATAATAAATGCTGGTCTTTTCGCATAACTTTCCAATTTGTTTTCTCAACCAAGTGATCTAACAATGACATGTGCTTCCTTATTGATTTCACCTGTTGCATTCGGATCTGATTTCTTATATTCGTGATGTTATCATTTAAAAGCTCTTGATATTGGTCTGGTGTCATTATGTAAGGGTCAGTAGTTTTATCGGCGACAGCAAATAGATTACTCGAGCATTTTGTATTTGATGTGACACAGTATTGTGGAAGGCTTTGACTGTCCATGCCAGAAGACACAACACAAGATCACTATGATGACGAATTTGTATAAAACACACAGTTATGTATAAATTTCTGGGTTCAAATAAAAACACAAAAAGGACAAACTGAACCTGAAATATTATGTCTAAAATGAATAAAATAAATATTTTGTTGCTTTTTCAATTCAACAAATTTTATACAGTTGCCTGAGACCAAACCATAAGCATTGTTATGATGTTTCCTAATAAAACTCGAGCAAAACACGGTAAAGGATGAAACGATACTGTTGAAGGACGGGAATAGCATAAATATAAAATGATTTTCCATATTTAGATAGATACGTATATAGAGAAAAAGAAAGAAGGTAGTGGAAAACAGTGGGAAAAGTATAGCTCTTGTTATATAACCTTATTAGAAGTTTATTCGTAAATGTAAGAAGCGCCGCGTTAGTCCATTATTATCAAGGAGTGAGTTCAAAACTAATTATTTGTCCTTACTGCACTTTGGAGTAGCAAAATCAATTCACCAATAAGTTGTATTTCATAATTATTCTGCTCAGGACATTTTCTGGTCTTCTTTGTTTAAGTAATTTTATCCTAAAAATCAGTTGCTTTAACAATCACCTGACATTGTCTGGTACACATTTGATGTCTGGTGATTTCAATTTTGGCGTGAGGTAATCCCATGCCTACCAACGTGATTTGTGGAACCAGATATTGAAACTTCATTAAAAATTAGACAAAACATTGAAAAATTGTGCAAAACCCTTCAGGCGGTTTAAAATACCTTAAATACCATTGATACAATGTGCAAAAATGTTGCGATGAAATATTCTTCAAAAAATGTTTCTTTGGTTAACTTCTTTAGCATGAAGTGAGAAATGAAAAACTCAGTCTGAGAGAAAATGCAGGGTTCTCATACACTCGAAACTCAGCATGATGGTAGGAAATCAGAATACTTTTAATGTATTAAAAAAGATGACGTCACGGACACAATGACGTCATGAGTTATAAATATGACATGCAATATTTGATCCTCATATGAAAAATTTATTCAATGATATTAATTGCGTTATAATTTGAGTCTATTTTTTGGATTTTATGGGACTTAGACATTTTTTGGTTAAGCAGTTTTATACCTGTATATGTATATGTATACGTTTATGTATAGGTATATGTAAATGTATAGGTATACGTAGATTTATATGTGTGTACATGTATATGTACATGCATATGTATATGCATATGTATATGTAGCAACAGTGTAACCATCAAGAAACCTACAGGTAGGGCAAGGGTAATTAATTACCACCATTTAACAAAATTTTGATAAACGAACGTCCAAAAATTTACTGTTTGCAGTTTAACAATTGATCCTATACTTCCAAAATAGTTAATTTTTGTGAGTTGTCACACTATATGATGAAAAAAGTGCGACATTAAAACTTGACGGGAAGGGGTCTCAACATTTTCCCCACGCAAGTGGTCTTACATTCCTCAGTTAGGAGATAGTAGAAGACGCATGATAGTTTTCAGGGTGCATTGTTGGGTCAAATGAAAATTAAGAAAATAGTTTGGTCCATTAAGCCACGTTGCCCGAGGCGAAATTAATACCACACGCAAGATAAGGCAAACAAGAACACTAAAAAAACAATGACTGGATGCATACAACTTTTGAAAAGTATGGCTTCGGATGTCAAGACAAAGGGAATGACTTTGAAGCAAATTCAAAACAAAGTTATTGTCGGTTAATTTACTTCAAAGTAAGGCATAGAAAATAAAAACGTCGTTATCCCAAAAATACATTACCTTTCGGTATGACCAAAAGAAAATAAATTAGGAAAGCAGACAGGTTTATTTAAAGAGAGAACCAAAGATATTTACAGCAATCACGTAGTCAGCATTTAGAATTGAAATAAAGTAATTTCAAATTTGTTTCTATTATGGTTGCGCGCAGATAGTGCAATCATTCAGACTATGTAATTTAGTAATCGATTTTCCAGAGACGCAATCATTCTTTGGACTTGACAAAAACAAAGAAAGTCTAAGTAAGTCATGGCTGATCTTTATCTCTTTTGAACCATTGAGCTATTTGGATAGTTTCAACTTTTCTAGACATCAATTACATAAATTGTGATTGGAAAATAAACTTGAAAGAGTAAGCAAAAGGGGACATAGTTTTCTGACATAAAGGAAATCGCTAAACGCCCAAAACACATTTCATTACTAACTCAAAATTATTTGTATTCCTTTGTTGAATAAAAAGACTCTACAAGAAATCGGAAGGAGTACTAAAATAAAATCTTCTTTCACCATCACCATCATCATTACTATTATTATTACCATCATTTTAACCAATGCCTGTGATTTTACAGGCTGGGTTTTTCAGAAAATACATTGAATTATCCATAAAAAGCCTGTCCTCTTCTTACTTTCCTCTATCTGCCCCTACCTGTTTAGAAATTTTATTAACCCCTCTCTCCTCTTTCGGTCTCTTTTGTCTACAATTCCTCTCTCCTTTTTTGCCTTTTCTTTTTCTCTTTCCCCTTTTCTGTACCTTTCTTTTCTTATCTTGTTTTTTTCAATTAGGACTCAATGGTTTCCACTGTTCCACTGCACTACGGAATGAAGCCTTAACTTCCCTGATTGTTACTGTCCACCTGTCTGACAGTATTTAAATGCCCCCCTGAATATTTTCTCAAATGATGTCCCCCCTTTGATTTTCAATCATTTTAAGAAAATAGGATTTATCTAATCTTACGACTAAGACTGCAGTTACTACTATTCAAAAATGGAATATCTTGCCTTTGTGGCAATGTAAAACAGAGCCAGGGATGATGAGGGGGGGGGGGGAGGCGGCAAAAGATTAATACAGAAAATTTCCACACCTCAAAACGTTTGCCGGGTACGCGATATTAGCTTTGTTGATAAGGATATAAACAGAAACGTGTACATATCATAACAACACAACGAAATGGTAGGTACTTTACGGCCGTTTCGCCCATATGACTGCTCCAAGGGCAGGTGAGGTGTGATTTATTTAAAACAACAAAATTAAAAGTCTTGGCTCTTTTGTATCATGGAGATATTCCATGATTTTTCGACGAACGAGTAAGAGAAAAGTTTGCAGCAACCAGTAAAGCTAAGAAATGATTACATACAAGATATTTTTAAAGTGTACAATTTCATGGTAAATAAATTCAAGAAAAGTTGTAGGAAAATTAATTTTAATCTTCTTATACCACCCGAAATAACCAACCAAGTATAAAAACAGAGTACCCTACGCTGTTGGTGACGATCTAAGAGCGTAACCTCTACGTAAGCTATTCTGGAACAACTGCAGGCATCCCTGAAACACAAAAGGAAAAGTCGATCTAAATCCCGGAGTTCCTTATATTTTAAGAGAGTCATGTGTTCACTATTGAGTTTATTCATTCCGAAACATGAGAGCAGGATTTAGTAATTTTCAAGAGAGAGCAAAATCTGTAATCCATTTCATCTTTTCCAGCGCATATTTACCTAAATGACTCCGACCTTTTTTAATGCTCTGATCAGAGGTCATTATAACAGTATGATATATACCTATGATACTAAAACGGGATATTAAGCATGAGTAGGAAGACTAATCAACTTTATGGTCAGCACAACACGTAGACTAACTAGTTGACTCCAGCAAAGAATGTATGCAATATGGTAAAAAGTTGTCTTTTAATGCTTTCAATAAAGATCTGTCTTTAACTAATTGAGCAAGTTTTGTGGACTTACAGTAATGCGCATCATGACAATAACAAGAACAGTCAGAGGTCCAATATAATAAATAAGTCAATATTGGAGAGATAGTAATTAACAATCATTAGCTGGCGCGTGATGTCAAGAGAATCTAAAGAGTGTTAGCTTATTTAATTACATTAAGAATTAAATGTGGAAGAGGTGGATAAAAATAAGACGCGGCCTCATTAATCACGTAGTTACAAAAAGGTAGGCAAGCTATTCAATTGGTCTATTTTTAACGTATGCCACCAAGAAAGCAGTTCCTGAGAGCAGAATGGAGTATAAGTCTCATCTTAGTCGGGGCTTCGGCTTTTGGGCTTAACCATGCGGGGCAGGTGACCTCGAGATGTTTGAGCACTGGCTGAACACTAGCCCAAGAGGAAGGGCCTTCCCACGGAGGGTCCTGGACGATCGATCCGTATATCGTGCATTTTATGTTATCTTGCGTGCTTTCTGTCCCACTTTTTCTTGATCTGTGGCTGCTTCCTTGTGGGTCTTTCACACATGGGAATCTGTGAAAGACAAAAATGGGTCTATTGTTTACCAGGAGTACCATTAATGAAAGATCCAAGTATGAAGTAAAGTGTAGATCTCAGGCCTCTCCTTGATCAGGTCTTCAGTTATAGGGGTCAACCATGCAGGACAGGTGGTCTTGAAATACTTGAGCACTTGCTCTAGATCAATCCAAGAGAAAAGACATTCCCAAGGAGGGTCCTGGAGGATGATCTGTAAGTCTTGCATTTTATGGTGTCTTGCGTGCTTTCTTCCCCCCCCCCTTTTCTTAATCCGTTGCTTCCTTTCGGGTCTTTCATAACTGACATCTGTGAAAGACAAAAATGGAGCCACTGTTTACAAGGTGTACCGTCAATGAACGACTGAAAGACCCAGCATGAAGTATTACAAACAACAGTTGTATAGCAGTAGCACAATTCTCGCCTCCCAAAGTCCAACTCTACGTCCCAGTCGTGGAAGGCGGAAACAGGTTATGCTGGCTAACAGGGCTCTGGTGAAGCTGGTGGGCCAATCCCCCGTCAGTGGATAAAACGGATTACAGAAATGCAAACAATCAACAACACTACCGGCAACTGTCGTCGAGGAGCTCCTTCAAGAGGAAATATGATCTTAGCTAGTGAAAGCCTTAGGGAAGCTAGAAGATGAAATCTCCTTTCGACAAGGAAGCCAATCAGATTCGGAACATGGAATGTGCGAACTATGTACGAAGGCAGAAAATGTGGGAATGTAGCAAAGGAGACGAGGAGCTATAAATTGCAAGTGCTAGGTCTGTGTGAGACCAGGTGGACAAACTCTGGGAAAACCAGACTGAGCACAGGGGAGACCCTACTCTATGCAGGTCATGAAGATGAAAATGCAACACACACAGAGGGAGTCGGAATCATGCTGTCAGGAGAAGCAGCACAAGCCCTAAAAGGATGGGAGCCAATCAACTCAAGGGTGCTAGCTTCTAAAGTCAGGACATCAAACAAGAGAATCACACTTAAAACCATAATGTGTTATGCCCCAACAAATGATGCAGATGTAGATGTCAAGGAGGAATTTTATGACAGCCTTCAGACAGTGGTAAATGGTGTCTATGAGAGAGAGAGGGAGAGATGGTTATCCTTATGGGGGATTGCAACGCAAAGATTGGACAGGACAACCACGGCTACACAGCAGTCACGGAGAGGCATGGACTGGGTACCATGAATGAGAAAGGCCAGATGTTAGCAGACTCCTGCACTGAAAACAATCCAGTCATCGGTGGATCAGTCTTCCCTCACAAAGATGTCCACAAGATAACATCGGTGTCACCGGACGGAAATACTGAAAACCAGATTGACCACATCTGTGTAAGCAAAACTTTAGAAGATCTCTCCTTGACGTTCGCAGTAAGAGAGGAGCAGCTGCAGCTTCAGATTGTCACCTGGTGGAAGGAAAGCTACAACTGAAGCTTAAAAGGTGCACTAACTCATTCACAAGGGTGAAATTTAACACAGAGAAATTAAAGGAGCAGGACCATGTGCAACAATACCGGGTGACTCTGAGAAACAGATTTGAGGTTCTGTAGGAAGTGGTTACAGAAGAGGAAACTATAGAGGGATACTGGAGCAGGGTCAAGGAGAACTGGAAGGCAACATACGAAGAAGAACTGAAGAAGAAAGAAGCAACACAAACCGTGGAAATCACAGGCAACTTGATAATAGTGCATGGACAAGAGCAACAAAGACCAGGCTTGAAGAAGAATATCGACAAAAGCACCAAGAAGTGAAGCAGAGTGCTAGGCAAGACAAAAGGGCTTTTGTTGACGACATGGCAACCAGAGCAGAGACAGCAGCAGGATAGAGAAATATGAAGGAGTTATATGACATTCTAGTAGGAAATAGGAGGGTCCCAGAGAAGCCAATAAAGGACAAGAATGGTGTCACTATAACAACAATGGAAGGTCAGACAGACCGATGGAAAGAAAACTTCAGTGAACTGCTGAAGAGACCAGCACCCGAAGAGAGACCAAATATCGCATCGGCGGAAGAAATGTTGCAAATGCACTACACAGCCACCAGGGAGAAAATCAAGAAGGCCATCATATCACTGAAAAGTGGCAAATCAGCAGGACCAGATGCGATTCAAGCTGAAGCACTGAAGGCAGATGTGGACACTTCAGCAGACATGCTGCAGCCTCTGTTTGAAGACATGTGGGAAGAAGAAGAAGTACCTCAAGACTGGAAAGAAGAGTATATAGTGAAGTTACCAAAGAAGGGGAACCTGCATCAGTGTAAGGATTACAGAGGAATTATCTTGCTACCTGTTCCAGGGAAGGTCTTCAGCAGAGTTCTACTAGACAGAATGAAAACGGCTGTTGACAATTGGCTCAGAGATGAGCAGGCAGGTTACAGGAACGAAAGGCCTTACACTGACTTGATCGCCACTCTTAGTATCATCATAGAGCAGTCTCTTGAGTGGAACAGCTCACTGTATGTGAACTTTAGAGACTTCGAAAAAGCTTTTGATACTTTAGAAAGACAGACACTATGGTGGTTGATGGCGCATTATGAGATTCCCCAGAAATACATAGCTATCATAAGGAACACCTACGAGGGTATGGCATGTCAGGTCCTTCATAGAGGTACTGCAACAGAGAAATTCAGCATCAAGACTGGAGTTAGATAGGGATGTCTCCTCTCCCAATTTCTCTTCCTTTTGGCAATTGACTGGATAATGAAGGAGTCAACAAAAGACAAAAGGAATGGGATTCAGTGGACCCTTTGGCGTTAGCTAGACGACCTAGATTTTGGTGATGACATTGCTCTACTACCACACACACATCAACAGATGCAAGACAATACTTCAACCTTGGAAGCCAATGCATCAAAAGTTGGACTGCGAATAAACAAGGACAAGACAAAGGTCATGAGAATAAACGCAAAGAAGGATGACAGCATTAGGTTAGCAAGTGGGGATATAGAAGAGGTTAGGTCATTTACATATCTGGGAAGCATAGTAGATGAGACCTGCGGGACCCAACAAGACATTACGATAAGAATAGCCAAACTAAGAACAGCTTTCAGCCTACTCAACAAAGTGTGGCGGTCAAGAGAGATAGCTACTAAAACAAAGCTGAGGATCTTCAACTCAAATGTGAAATCTGCACTGATGTATGGAGCTGAAACGTGGGGCATTGCAAAGGTGACAGACAGAAAAAAATCCAGTCATTCATCAACAGATGTCTCCGACAGGTCGTGAAAATTTGGTGGCCAAACCGTATTAGCAATCAAGGCCTATGGGAACGAACAAGCCAGCTTCCTCCACCACTACAGATAAGGAAAAGGAAATGGACATCGATCGGGCATACCCTCAGGAAAGACGAGGGCAACATTACTCGGCAAGCCTTGCGATGGAACTCTCAAGGCAGACGGAAAAGAGGAAGACCTAGAGTCACCTGGTGTAAAAGTCTAGAACAGGAGATGAAAGACAGCGGACATAGTTGGCACACCATCATGACCGCAGCCCAGGAAAGACGCAGATGGAGGGACATTGTTAGCGGCCTATTCTCCATGACGGAGTGAACAGGTTTAAGTCAAGTAAGTCAAGCACGCTTCTCGGCTGAGATCAAGTGTAGGAATCTTGTTCTCCCTTGGTCGGGTTTTGCATTTTAAGTCTCTGGCTGAAGGATCTGTGGTTTTAACATGCTGGGACACTTATTTTTCGACCAACCAAGAGGAATTGCTCTTCTGTTGGCAGACGTTGGAAAGTGATTCCTATGTCTTGATGTCCATGGTGTATTACATGCTTCCTGTCCATCTTTACGTGTTGTGTACCCTCCATCCGGGTCTTTCGTGGACAGATATCTGTAAAGGGCATTAATGGTTCAGTTTTTACCAGGGGTGATATCAGTAAATGACCCAATATATTGTAAGACAAATAACAGCAGAATAACAGTAGTACGCTTTCCTGCCATTCCACTGAGATCAAGTGCTGGAATCTGCTTCTCCTTGGTCGGGTTTTGAGGTTTAGCTCCCCGCCTGCATGATCTGTGGTCGATCAGCCATAAGGAAGTGCCCTCCAAGAATGGAGAGTTTTTAAAGCGACTAGTCCTGGGTATGACGATAAACTGCATCCGGTTGTGGAGTTTCGACGTGGGTAAATGAGGTTTCCTTTTGCCACAACTACCTCCAGGTCACACTTGGGCAAGGTGTAGCACCTGTCAGCTTACTCTGAGACCTTGAAATACCGGGTTGACATTCCGCGGAGTTAAGTCTGTTAAGTTTGCATCCGTGCCCCGGTCGGTGGATTATGGCTCTGCTGCCTTGCAGATGTCTTTGGGAGAATAAAAGGCCACTGGAGTAAACCCATACAGAAAATCCGGAGTGGAGCCCCTAAGGCGGCTGGACGTCACTGACTTCCTACCGGCAGCTCCTGCAGCAGCGCTGGTCCCATATGTATTGCTCTGCTTTCCTTTGGACTACATCAGTGAAGCCAAGAGGGGGATTCTAATGAATGGACAGCCCAGGATCTTCATACACTTTGCCCAGGCCTGGTCCCTGGAGAGACCACTTTGGCACCGCTGCTCCCAGCGACAGAACCCACACGGGGGGCAATAGTTACGAGTTATAAGCCAGGATTGATTGGCGTAGGTCCAGGCGCTACGGGTTGTCTCCGACCGTGCGAGGGACCATTGAGTCCCACTGGTCAGCTATTGCCGGCCTCAAGCCGGCCTGCCCCCAGTTAGTAAGGTGTTGACCCGTCACAGTCTTCCTGCTTTAATGGGTGCTTGGAGCTAAGGCAAAACTGCCAAGCAGACTGTAAACCTCGCACCAGGCAAAGAAATAAGAAAAAGGAAACCATCTATCCTGCGATTAGCACGTTGGAACGTCAGGGCGATTTATAGCAGGTTGGTGACTCCAGGAAAACAGCCATCACCGACCGTGAGCTTACGAGACTCAACATTGACATTGCCGCTTTGCAGGAAACTAGACTCGGAGCCAACATCAGCCTCAGAGAACAGAACTGCACGTTTTTCTGGGAAGGAAAGGAACTTGACAATCCACGACTGCACGGTGTTGACTTTACAGTAAGAAACTCTTTACTGTCCTCAGTGGAACCACCGTCCATTGGCACACCCCGCCTCCTACCTCTCCGTCTGTCAACCTCCTCTGGCCTAGTGACCCTTCTGAGTGCCCATGCTTGGACGCTCTGCTCTTCTGCAGTGACCAAGGACCAGTTCTACGAGGAGCTTGACAGCTTCGTCAGAGGCATACCTGCCACAGAACACCTTTACATGCTTGGCGACTTCAACGCCCGAGTGAGATCCGATCATGATTCCTGGCCAAGGTTTCGGCAAGCTGAACGAGAATGGACAGAGGCGTCTCGATCTCTGCTCCTACTACGACCTCGGCATTATCAGCACGTTATTCTCCACCAAGCCACATCACCAAGTATCCTGGCGGCACCCCAGATCTCTTCAGTGGCACCAGCTGGATCTCGTCATTACACGGAGACCNTGCCCATGCTTGGACGCTCTGCTCTTCTGCAGTGACCAAGGACCAGTTCTACGAGGAGCTTGACAGCTTCGTCAGAGGCATACCTGCCACAGAACACCTTTACATGCTTGGCGACTTCAACGCCCGAGTGAGATCCGATCATGATTCCTGGCCAAGGTTTCGGCAAGCTGAACGAGAATGGACAGAGGCGTCTCGATCTCTGCTCCTACTACGACCTCGGCATTATCAGCACGTTATTCTCCACCAAGCCACATCACCAAGTATCCTGGCGGCACCCCAGATCTCTTCAGTGGCACCAGCTGGATCTCGTCATTACACGGAGACCCTCACTAAACAACGCTCTCACCACACGCAGGTACCATAGCGCGGATTGTGACTCCAATCACTCCTTAGTTCTCTGCAAGGCAAATCTCCAGCCAAAACGAATCCACCGCTCAAAGCAGAAAGGGCGCTCCCGCATAAATACTGCTAGGACAGCAATCCCAGACCTGTGTGAGCGCTTTGTTAGTTTCATTGAGAAAGCCCTCCAAGACTGCCCTGCTTGCAACACCGAAGAGAGATGGAAATACATCCACAACGCTATCTACAACTCCGCCATGGACACCTTTGGTAAGAAAGGAAAGGAGAACTCAGATTGGTTTGAAGCAGGGATAGCTGAACCAGAGCCAGCAACTGAGGCTAAGATAACAGCGCTCCTTGACAACAAGAGAGAGCCCTCTGAGGAAACACTTGCCGCACTCAGAAAGCCCAGGGCGACGCTCAACGGATTGCTTGCCGCTGCGCCAATGACTACTGGCTAAACCTCTGTCAGAGTACCCAACTCTTTGCTGACTGTGGTAATTTCCGTGCCATATATGATGGCATGAAAAAGGCTTTCGGCCCAAGTGTCAACAAGGTTGCTCCAGTGAAATCGACAAACGGTGTCATAATCTCTGACCGAAACAAGCAGATGAAAAGGTGGGCTGAACATTACCAGGAGCTCCACTCACGTGAGAACGGAGTTACCGACGCAGCCATCGAGAGCACCACCAACTGGCCTGTCATGGAAGAGCTTGGTGATTCATACACCTATTTACAGAAATAATCTAAAAGGCAAATCAATAGACTTTCTGGATATATTTCATTGAATTTTTTGTGAATGCCACAACCTGGATAATATTGAATGGCAACAAATATGAGAAAAACTCTGAAAGCTACCCCGTAGGCTTTAATATGGATCGAACGAGCTCTTCACTTAAGTGGTTATAATTAAAACAATACTTATATGGAACAAATAACACCTAATGATGCAGCTTACGGCTTTTAAACCTTAAATTTATTAACTGTAGTATATCTTAATCATAAACGGATCCAGTGATAGCTCATCGGGTCTGGGGCCCCTTTGGTTTAATAAATAAAAATCAATAGGCCTGGTCAATGGCCCCAGACCAGCTTCAACACCATGAAAGGATGCATGAATCATATCACGTGTCAAGCACAATAAAATTAAATCAACAAACTATAAACTTTATTTTTTTCTGTATATATCATCTTCTATAAAAAGAGAATAATACGCACTATCTAATATGAATAATTTGGTGCTCGGAGTTCACCAGATTGCACCGATTGACACCAAATTTCTCAAACCTTCCCTTGGGGCATTCCCCAGCTTCCCTAGCAATGCTTTGTGCCACAGACATGTGCAATGAATGCCGTTATTACTGACCTTGATATTCTAACCTCATCCTTCTTGTATTCCTGCTTCGGCTTATTAGAATGACTTCCACTTCGATCGACAGATTTTTCTCTGGATTTTCTTTTAGGCCATGACTGTAAAACGTTAAACTGAAATCGTGTTATATCAACGGAAAAAAACCAAACAGGATCAACGACAGCCAACTACGTTTTGTGACTGTCTAAAAAAATCAAAGACCATATAAGAATTCTTCGTGCGGAAACAAGGCGATGATGAGTATTGGATATGAGTAGCTCCCTGTTGCTCGTGAATCTTGGCTCTAATTCAAAAAAAAATAATTCATTTATTCAGTTTCGAAATTCGAAAAAATAAAGACTTTTACATGATACGTTTTTGGTGAAAGGCCAAGCGATGCTTATTTGGGGTTATGTTTGAGCCTCTTGTGTATATGCTCTTAAATCAAGAGGGAACAAAATCTTAAGACACTGCATATTTGTTTCCTTATGATTTTTTAATCATTTGGTTTTAACGTCCTTTTTCCCAGTAACTAGACTCAGACCGTCCCCTTCAGAGGGACTTGTTATCGACGGTGAAGAATTTCTTTCAGACACCAACCAATGGCTTTTTCTTTTGTAAAGTTCCAAAGTCTTTCGCAGTCACGGAGAATAGGATCCAGAACCTCTTGGTTACTGTGCAGCTGCACTCACCATTAAGCCACGACACCTTTTCTTTATTATTTTTGTTAGTCTCTCTTTCATTTTGCTGTCATATTCAAAAAATTCATGGATATCTTGAAGATTAGAGGACAGGTGTATAAAGAACTGAAAGTTTTTTCCTTTGGTTTCTTTACCTAGTAACTGCTGTTCAAATATGATCAACAGAATTTTAAGATCAAAGAATTTAACGAGCTGCTGTAAAATAAATCGTGCAATCTTAGACAGTGGATATAGGATCCTTCTCCAATGAAGAAACAAGAAAACGCAGTATTCTATGGTTTGAGCTTTGATATCCCATTCAGCAAGCTGGGAATTGGTTTTCTGTAGCAAATTACGGTTCCAATTTCCAACTACGCTCAATCACACGAAAATAACCAAAGTATTGTAAGGCCCAGGCAAACTGACTTCGGTCAGTGTGCGAACCCTAGCTCTGTGTGTTTTTGTTGCATACAGTCAGATAGAAACCATCCAACAGTTGTTACTGAATAGTTCCTTTGAGCCATGTACGTAAGCACATGTAAATATAAATGTATATATATATATATATATATACATATATATGTATGCGAAAAACAACAACAAAGAAAGAAATTTCTATTTCATTGTTTTTCATTTTTATGCAAAACGGGATAGAGGTTCCTATATTGGAATATATATCCAATATATTCCAATCTGAGAACCGCTATCCCGTTATATCGATTTCACACGTGTTTTATTTTTTTCAAAGATAACTTGAATATTTATATATGTATTATTTCCTAATATCGAGTAAATTTTTAGCGTAGTGGTACTACATTTTCAGTACTTAAAATGCGTTCTTTCCTTTTCAGGAATCCTCAATAAGATTATTTGAACATAGTAAAGCCTTTAATCCTATTATCCCCACCACACTGCTCTCTGTCTGTCTCTCTGTCTGTCTCTCTGTCTGTCTCTCTCTCTCTCTCTCTCTCTCTCTCTCTCTCTCTCTCTCTCTCTCTCTCTCTCTCTCTCTCTCTCTCTCTCTCTCTCTCTCTCTCTCTCTCTCTCTCTCTAAGAATTTGAAAAGAATTTGCTGGCAAAGAAATTGCTGGTTGAGTTATGTCTTGTTAGATTGTTTGTCATGTCTTGTGTTTATGTCTATAATTAGGCAATGGTTTCTCTTTGAATATTCTAATAATATTCAAGTCTTATGATAAAATTAAAGCATGTTTATTATGAACCACTCTTGGCGGTTTGTTTCCTGCGACTATTATGTGGCAAGCTTTGTAAATCATTCCTAGTAGCCGAAGCTCGCTTTTGCAGTGGGTTAGTAAATATCCTGTTCCGCTACATGTTTTTGAAGGGGTGTCAATGAGTGCTTAACAAAATTGTTTAATATATGTGAAGTGTATAACCAATTAGCAGTTTTAAAAGGAGCATTTGTAGGGCGACGGGAGGTGCTAAATAAAACTGTGTTCTAAATGTTACACAAAACTATCAAAAAGCATAATTTTTTCACATATAAATTTACTATCTGTTTTATTAACATTAAGTTATATATAGTTATGTTATATTAACATTAAGTTATATATAGTTATGTTATATTAACATTAAGTTATATATAGTTATGTTATATTAACATTAAGCAAACTACTAAAATTAAATAAAATTCACATTAAATTCTCAAGTTCTTGAATATTCATTGGCAAAATAAAAGCCAGAACTTAATTAATCATGATCTCGGAGTTTTTTTCAAGATCTCTCGGGGCAAGGAGGGTTACTGATAGGATAAAATCAATCAAATGTCAAAAAACTCTGCTATAGTTATCATAATTAAATAGAGTCTACATGTGAAAAATTTGAAATTTTCCCTTCTGAACATTTAAAAACCATGGACTCTTCATTACAAACCTAGGTATTAGTCAAAATTCCCAAACAGCAATATTCTTATCTACCACATCTCAAAAAATAAAAACAATAGCACAATTTTAGAGCAATACAAAGCTACTCTTCTTGTTGAGTTAAGAAATTCTGGGGCACTAAGGAGACCATCATCCCCAAAAAGATATTTTTTCACCACAGCAAAGTAGAAGGATCTTGGTTTTGCAGAAAATAAAAGCACACGCCAGTGCTGAATACGATGTATTTTTGATAACAATGACCTTACTAGAAACATTTTGGTATTGGTAAAGTTGTATAACGAAACATCTTTGTGAAAAGTTCATACTGTCAGATACAATTTCTACCTGAAAAACAAACTTTAGGTGTCTAGGTCAACTCCCTCCTCCTTACATTGAGCTAAAACTCCTCTGCTGTGAAATCCAGTAAAAATGTTGTCTTAAACATGCTGGTTGTAACTGTTGAGGTAATCACCTATCTAGGGTCATTCTGATCCCTGATGTGAGCAATTTTCACAAACTTAACTATTACTGCTCCATATTCTCTCTCTTTAGCTGTAACAGCAATCTTGCTCTTATTCGCCAGTGGAAAAAAGCCTGACACGTTTGAAAAGCAGGTACAATTTTGAAATCAAAATCGTGAAAAGAGTCGTGATAGCTTACCTTCTGTTACAGCTTATCTAGAAAAATCGTCCAATATTAATCTAATGTAAACCTGAAACAGTTCTTTAAAGTCAGGAAGTACCAGTAATGTGGTCTTCGACAGCTGTAGAGTCACTTTTGTAACAGTGGATGTCAATTGATCTTTGCAGCTTTCCAACTTACCATGTTTTTGTTGTCTGCATGGTTGCAAAATTGGAATATAGAGTAAGGATGAGGGTTCAGTACTCCGTGAACTGGCTTCTCAAGGGTCATCCACCTTGTTAGGTAATGTCTAAGTATCTTTATATCTTTAACGTCTGTGAGCTCTTGGAGTTCTTTGTATGCAAGTTCTCAATGAAATTTTAGAGACAGTGCAAGACATTAAGTGGCGACTTTTTTGTTATCTTCTTAACAAATCTAAGACAGACATTAAAAAATCTAAAAATTATTTATTACAATAATGATGGTTACTTGGTTCGAAGTATTTAAACAAGTCAACAAGGGGAGAATGAATACCATTCAAAAGAAAATAAATACTCAAATGTTGGTAGAAAGTAATACATACAGGAGGAATATCAATGGTCAAAATGAAATATTTACCAAAAGATTGGAATAAGCTAAAAACCACCATGGAATCGGTAGCCGGTGAAGTAGTTGGAGTGAAGAAAAAGACGAAAAGATCAAATGAATACAACGCCACCACAGAGGATTTATCATTAGAGCAAAAGAACTACAGAATGCCGAAAGGGCAAATGAATGATGTGGAAAAGACAAAAATACAGAAATAAAAGGACTTAATTTTTAAGAAAATAAGGAAAATAATCAAAAATGAAAAATAAATAAAATTGAACAGATCACGAACTCAATACAGAATTTGAGTGAGTAGAGAGATTAATGTAATAGCTACTGAATTTAAGAATGGTCAACTCCAATCCAACACCCATTATTGGTTCAATTAAAAGTCTGTTTGTGAGAATAAAATGAACATAATCAGGATACGTCGAATGATGTCAACACTTAGTAGCAACCAAAAATACTATTTATATCAATATCAAATAATATTTAAATTTTAAAACGTATTACTGTTCTACCTACCAGACCTTTTCCAAAAAAACCCCCGATGAAATAAAAGATAAACGATAGAACGCAATTAGTATTAGCCACTTATTATTGGTTATGCTAAAAACAGGTAAAATATCATTATATTAAATGGATAGAAAATATGTAATCTTTGTACTTATCGTATCTGCGTACGCATGTGCGTATCTAAATATAATATAATAATTCAAGTAAATATATATTCATTTAACTGTTAAAAATTGCAATTTAAGTACTAACTGAAATATAAGACAAGGCACAAGAAGAAACTAAAGAAAGCTTACCAAGATCATATGACCGTGAACAGGCATGTTCATGTAACCAATCCAATGTCGCTACAAAGTTATGACGTGTTTCGGGACCAAACTCAATAAAGAAGAAAATCCATCTGGAGCCTTTTTCAAAAGCTTTAAAACAGCTTAAGATACCCATGTAAAATGAGTGTACAATAATACACAAAAAATGGCACAAAAAATAACAACTAAGCATGAATAGTATCACGAGATTAAGAATCGCTTTCAAAAATTATTATTGAAAGAAAACCATGAAATAATACCACTATTTATTGGAGAACCTAGATAACTCAATTTACCAATCAGCATAGATAAAATAGATAAGGCAGCTCAGAAAACAGAAATAACAAAGTAGTCGGGGAAGATAACATCCCAATAGAACTGATCAAATATGATCCTGATAGCACTAAGAACGAAACTAGCAAAAGCCACAATAAAGAAAGGAAAATCAAAACTGCTACCTATACCAAAACCAAAGAAAGAAGATGGTCATCTAAAACGTCTTAGACCAACTAACCTACTGACTTGCATCAGATATGTATTTTCAATCTCTCTCAACCAGTCTCAACCAGCGTACAGAAATGGAAGATCTACTGGAGATATTACATGATATTATATGGGCTCACAAATTCATCTCAGCTAAAGTTCGGAAATATCGCGACATCAAAATTTTCACCTTTGGAGCTGATATATCATTTGTCTTCGCCACCATCAACAGAAAAGAGCTTGCAGAAGTTATGACCACCATTTCATATAAAAATAAGTAAAGAATGGCAAGACTATTAGTAACACCACCATCAACAAAAGACTTCCTAACCAATGTTGTATTTGCCCAAGGGGATTCCATTAGTGGTACATTTTTGAATATGGCTTTAGAGAATAGCTTGAGATCACTTAGGGAAAAGATAAATGAGAGAAAACCAATGATTTAACATTCATGAGCTTCACCTCCTGATGAGCTTATTTATGCTGATGACGCAAATTTTCCTATTAAATGCATTATGGGAAAAGAACATTGCAAGAGCATAGTCAAAGAAGTACTTTGCAAGGTCAACCTGAAAGTAGACGCGCATAAAAATGAAGAAAAATATATTGAAAGGTGTAATGAAATGGAGGAAGGGTGGACGAATGTAAAAAAAACGTGGGTCACTGCTGGGTTGCTATGAAGATATGAAACGGCGAATACAGTTGTCATACACTGCTTTCTTCTCATATCAATAAAATATGGCTTAAAGATGGTATACACATCAAGAAAAAGAAAATGCTGTCCTTTGTCAGGCCAGTGCTAACCTTGAAACATGGGGACTGACCAAGAAGGAGGAAAATGATATTGACATTGTATACAGGAAACATTTCAGAAGCATCATAAAAGATCCCAAGATTTGTAATAGAAAAATATATGGAAGATGCAACGAAGAGCCTGTTGGCTTGTCAAAGAAAATCAACAACAAAAATTCAACAACAAAAAAAACCAACAAAAAATCAACAACAAAATTCTTTGGAAAGGAAAAGTTTGGTTGTAAAAAGATTGAAGGAAGAAACTTTTGCAAGAAAAGCTATGATTTATTATTTTGAATTACCAAAAAATGCCAAGAAATACCAAGCCAAAGCAAGAACTACGCTTTCAGAATCCAAAAATGAAGACCTGCTAAAAACAATGTATCTGTTTCTGTAACTCAGTTCACATCTATATATTACCTGGGAAGCCTATGTAAATTTGCATAATATCGAAAAGTATGGGAAGGTTTTTTCAATATTATTTACGTCACTGAATAGAAACAATTAAGACAGTATTTTGAGAATTGGAAAGGGGAAGAAGAAGAAGAAGAAGAAGAATAGGAAGAGGCGATCTGAGACAATTTCGTATGGCTGTTCAAACTACAGTATAACACACTAGAATTATCTCATCATTTACACATTGTTATCAGCGTCTACATGCTGATTGTAAAAGAACAGAATCGATATTGTTCAAATTAGGCCAGGAAAATCATATCAATCAATCAACCAACCAATCAATCAATCAATCCATCTATCCATCCATCTATGCATGTGTGCAGGTATATATGTATGTATATATGTATATATATATATATATGTATATATGTATGTATATATGTGCGTATGTAGGTATATATGTATGTATATATGTACATATGCATGTATATGTATGTATGTATGTATGTATGTATGTATGTATGTATGTATGTATCTAAATAATACAAAAGTGGAATACGTATAATATTTGTTATAACACAATAATGAAGAAGAGGCTTATTTTTCTCCGGTCTGAGCCAAAGCGCTTGACCAAATCCTGTCCAGGTTCAACTTAATACTTCAACCAAGTCCGAGGTAAAAAGATAACAATTTGGATGGATTGGGATAAGGGCTAAGGCTTGTTAAAATGTATCGTGAAGTGTACCACTCAGCTCTGAAAACCGATTGCTAAATTGAACTGAATTTGACATTCCTTTGTTAGCATTCACCCCAATCCAATTTCAACAATACAACATGCTAAGGAGGTCAGCAAGAAGTAGGTTGTACGAACATCGATTTTCCAGCGTAGCATCAAGCATACCTGAAGTAGATTTTGAACCAGTTTGTAAGTATAACCCCGTCAAAAAAAATATTGGTGGTGGCGCTCTTCTCTTCCCAACACACATTCTAGATGTTGAAGGCATAAATGACTTAAATGTCCAAATGAATTTCATGTTTACTACAACATTTTAAAACTAACACACAATCTTCAGTGAAAATCATCATTTTAATTCATATTTATCACACGAAATTATTAACAAACACAGCATTTCACTATGAGATTATAACCAAAATTAGAACAAAGTCAGGTAACGCCTTGTGTTCAGTATAATTCAAGCTCTTGTTTAACCCTGATTTCAACAAAAAAATGAACTGTCTAACCTGAAAAATATATCTTCTTTCAGTGAATATTAGAAAATAAATTCCTTTTAACATCATGTGGAATGAAGATGGTTTTACTTGCGCCGATATTTAACATTTCAAGGAATTTGAAATTGGAAATTGGGACCTCATAAAAAGCCAAATAAAAAAGGCGAGAGAGTGAGAGAGAGAGAGAGAGAGAGAGAGAGACAGTCTTTCCTTTTTGACAACTGGTTTTCAAAATTGGTTTTCAATCTTTGTGCTATGCAATCATTGTATATACATAGTTCAGCTATGTTGTGTAGCTTGTAACTATTAGGACTTGCGCATTCATGCTTTTTTCTGATGTAAATTCTAGGTATTCTAACAAGTGAGCTTTTCTATAACTAAAATTAACAATGGACAAAACACCAAGAGATTATGAAAACACAGTGGTATCACCTGATTGTATAATAGCAAAATATCGTTTTGGCAATAACGCAGAAATATCTTCAATACTGCGTGTATGTAGGTGGTAATTACTGACACTATCTACTAATATCACGCATTCGTGAAAAAACCTTTATATATGTACAGTACAATTTTATGTGTTGAAAAAAAAAGCAGCCGCTGTTAATCTACGACATCGTTTTCTTTGCCCCCATGTGCAAGTGCGGTAAAATCAATCTTTCTTTCCAGTAACTGAGATATTTCTTCAGACAAAAGTTTATGTAGTTTAACACCGTCATGTATGTAAATCCAATATCCATATTGGTATTCGTAGCGTTTGGGTCCACTGAAAGAAGAGAAAAGAAATATATAAAATACAAAGACGCCGCTATTTAAAAGACAGAACAAGTGGTTTAAGAAGCTTAAACACAGAAGATTAGCCAAGAAATATTCGCAGAGCTTGTACAGGCAAAAAGATCACAATACACAATCAACAAAGCAACAGAAAATAACATTGGTACTAAGTAGTTCTTTCTTTGGAAGTTAAGAAAGCGTTGTGCACAAAAGACAGTTAATCTCCACCGAACTTTTTACATTAACTTTACAGTAAATTTTAATGACATGACGGAAAGAAAGTAAAAGAAAACTTAAGTAATATCTTTAACTTTCAATGGAAACACTAGAATTATTCACGAAGGTCAGGTTCTCCAACTCAGTGCTGCTATCAGAAGTTCTGCCGAACAGGGGATAATGAGAGTCATCAACAACAATTAGTTTTATAGCTATAGAACACCTATAGTGATGGCAGCTTACTGACAGCCACGGTTTAAGATCAAAAGTAGCTTATCTTATCACATAAACTAAGGAAAGTCTAACCAGTCCTTCGTGTCAATGTAATTCCTTTTACATGTAAAAATGTACTCAACTTTTGTATTCTTCTCATTCAGGTCGAATCAAAAGAGTAAAAAAGGAGGTTCACATGTTTTATTGCTTTCTGTATTAGTCGTGTCGGTAGTTTCATTATGATTTCTTTTCTCTTGGGGAGTAGATTTAGGTATGTTATGCTCAAAGCATTGCCTTAGTTATGTTTGTTTGTGTGCTTTTGTTTTTTAACCTTTTTCGTCCCAGTTTGGATGTGAGCGGTATACTGTTCAACCATTTCATTCTACCAGTCCAGAATATTTTGGTCGGATGGCCTTTTCGTAGCCAGGCATTTGCTTAATTGTGCAATCCCAAGCATTTTCCCTCAAACCTGAGTTTCCTTGGGCAATGTGCAGTTTTCCTAGCCCCTAACTCATAGCTGTCCCTAAATAAAGCTCCTTTGCAATAGCTGACATTGCAGGGTAACTTAATCACCTTAATGTTTCTCGCTGCTCATGTCAAAACTATGTCTTCTCGGTAATTTGGCAATGTAAAGACACGTGTTCCAATCTGCTCTTAGGTATCAAAAAATAAAGCTCCCTCGCTAATTATTTTCCCATCCTCATTTGTTATTCATTCTCTATTGCGAATTTCATTCCAATTTTTTCACTCCAAAAATTACTTATCTTCCCATTCACCAGTGGAAATAAAGGCCACACCAAACTTTCAGGGACTCAAAATGAAAATAGATGTCAACTCTCCTAATAATCTAAAATATATGTTTATAAAAGAAATGAACTATTGCATTTAAGGCATCTTGTGAGCATCTCTGATGTTATTACGTACTGTTCTTTCTGTGGTATTAATTTTTATCATTTTTATTGTTGCATTTTTCATTGATTTTATTCATTTTGTTTAAACTGCATCCAGCCTCCAAAATAAATGGAAGAACCTGTACTTACTGTGTATTTGATTTTCTCCACTTTTATTTAATGCTAATGCGTACTCCATACAGAAAGGCACTAAAACATTATCCACAAAGAGACAAAATGGTCCAACGGAAAAAGCTTTCTATGCAGTCAAAATTCCCACGACTTTGACAGACAACAACAGTTTAAAATGGCCTGAACCCAGTTAAATCTTTGGCACGCTACCAACTCATTACGCCTCTTGGTTTACTTTTATTTACTTCCAATTTTTTTACGTTTTGCAACAAGTATGCATTTTCTTTATTCCACCACGCCCAGGTTTTATAAAATTTCATTCATTTGTATATAGAAACGTTCTAAATTTGGGCCTACTAACAAGTGGCTACCACCCGCCTTAGAGAAACACTAAATGGTTCGCCAAAAGCCACAAATCTTAAGCCTATACCCTACTGCTTTAAAAACAGCTATAATACTCATTTTGCCTTTTGAAATCATTTACTTAACGCACCCCCTTTTCTTGCTTTTTTCTAGTTTAAAAGCACAGGGCTTATTCCTTTCTGTCAGCATTTGCTGATAGAACACAATAATTATAGCTGTATCCCGTAATTGGTACAGCTAAAAATAAATATAGTTTTGTTCTTGTGTATGCAGTCAATGGCACGTGTATTAAGATTGGTCCCAATTTACTGTCAATTCAGACCAGGGTGCGTTGGACTCACTTGAGGGAACAAAAGGGTGCACATAGAAAATTACCTCACAGGTTCCCGTAACCCGAATAATACGATTACTCAATTAAATAAACAAGCAAAAGTAAAAGGCTCATGCATTATCTAGGAACATCACAGCAAATACTGTACAGGCATCGAAGAATTTGAAGAAAAACTTTTTGTGTTCAGGAAGAACAAGTAAAAGACCCTTTAACATCAAACGCTTTGAAATGTATTAAATACGATCAGGAAATTCCGAAAGGAAAATAATGAAGAATTCAATTACAACTAAAAATTGTTAACAGAATATTAACCTCAGGTAGTTCAGTAATTCCTCCCACAGAAAACTAGTTACAACAGAAATTAGCTCTACTTGGGACTGACAAAATTTACGCGTTTTTGAAAGAGCGATATTATTAGTCTAGCAAGTATAACTATATCAAGTTATTAAAGTTGTGAAAGGTTGTGAAACAAGTTAAGACAAAATGTTACTTATTTCCAACCAAAGCTTCATTTGTTCTTAGGTTTATCCCAAATGCTCCAATACACTTTTTGCCGTCGCAATGTCGTTGACGATCAACGTTCAATGACGATCTGCTGTATGCCAGATGATTTAATTGTTGAAACACTCGTTCTTGATTCATAGAACGAGATTATCTTTAAATAATATCACTTTACAAGATAGTCGTCAGAAAGCATATTTGGCCATCGTCAAAAAATCCGCATGAAGTAAACAGAAAACTCAAAGATCAAATACTATGGGTGAGAATCGCAAATTAGATCCAAGAAGAAAGCCACTTTGAAATCGAAAATGAAAAGAAGAGGTAAAAGATTGTTCACCGTCATCGTCTTTAACTAGCAATCGACAAGATCGTCGAGAAGAGGATCGTAATGATTGTGATTCCGTTTTAAAAAAAGATATCCTTTTTCGTCAAGCAGTTTCTGATTTCGAATAAAGTTTTAACGCATAAGAGCCGGAAAGCCACGAGAATCAGGAATTATCTGAAAGGGTACAGCCAAAACGTGAGCTTTCCAGACGAGAACAAGATGAGAACGTAGTCAACGTAATATGCCAGATATATCTTGGGGACCTTATTGTATTTTAATAGTTTTGCTTTTAATACTTCCAGAAGGAGGAAATTTTAGTAAGTATACCTGCAGAAATGTTTAACCGTATTTACAGGGCTATGAGGGGGCTCATATTTCATTCTGGACTAGTCATCGAAGGAAAACAGAATTTCCTAAAAAAAAAGCATATAACAGGTTCACTCCTTACAAGCAGAAATGTCACTAAAAGACTTTTGGCTAACAAAATGGTAAAATTACAAAACGGTAAAAATAACGAGAACCAGAAACTAGATAGAATAAAGCAGTAATGCAATCCTTGGTCATTCAATGTACAAATTCCTCACAGAGAGAACCTCGATAAACGTGACCAACACTGACGTCTATAGCAGACCAATCAAATATAACCTATTGCATATGGTTTAAGCTTTGTCCTTCCAAGGCATGGGTACTTAAAGCACGTGGTAGAACTGGACACATTCGGCACCTCTTAGGTAGGATTTCTAAATATCTGTGCGCTCTAGGCCGAAGTAACCACAGGCATCAAATTAGGAGAGCAAAGTGCATAATTTCAAATAAGCTTTAAATGTTAACATCCTGTAATGGTAGTAATTACCCGCTTAAGTTCGTCTGTGGCATTAACTGCATCCGAGTTTAACCAATCCATTTCTGACCTCTAAATTTCAAACATGTAGACAAAGGGTATCCTCAGAGGACTGGCCATTACATTTGCCCAAAATTTCAGATTAAGTTAATTTAACTTGGAGGAATTTTCCCGTCAAATATTGCCTTTAATTCTTATGCAAAATACTGGTGAAATTCTGTAAACTACGAAGCTATGAAAATTTATCATATAAAAACAGAATTTCGTCGTAAAATGAATGCGATTCTGAACATCCACGAATACAAAATAACAGAAACTGTAACGTAATACAGGTGTAAATGTAAAATAACTATGACATATTAATCAATGTTCATCGTGAAAAAATTAATACGAAAGAAACATTGTGGTAGTTGTAATTTGATTCAAAACAGGTCCAACGATGTAGCATGTTCTTTATTGATAATATATTTCGAATATCGATTTATTCATCATCAGGTCTAAAGTAAAACAGTATCAACAGTTAATACCATTATAAAAATAAAAGACGTAGTCCACCATCTCATACATACACACTATATAAATGGTAGAAGAAACGGTAATTATATTTTAATGGTAAGCGTGCGACTTTTATATTCGTCTTTCCTATTAAGATGATGAATAAAGAAATATTCGAAATATATTGTCAATAAAAAAAAATGCTACAATGTTGGACCTGTTTTGAATCTCATCGTGCAAAGCTATCATTTTGTTTGTGCGTCTATTCTGTCCTCACTACGATCTCTCATGTTAGGGCTCAATATAAAAGCCACTTTAACCACGCACCCACCATTCACCCGGTAAAAATGAATATCATAATTGGAAGCTCGTTGGCTATGGTAGATGAGCACTTCAGACTATCCCTGTGAAAGGAATAGCTCTGTCTGTGAGAATATCCAAGTCTAAGCAAATGTTTTTTTTCTTGACTAATCCAATAGACCTTAACCCACTGTTGTCTGCTACAATTTGCAATTCAACCACAGTGGTTGATTTACACTGGGTTTTATGTAAAAGGTCTGTAGCCATTACGTCTTACTGTCTATAAAAATTGGCCTTATCGTTTGCGTCTGATAACAAAATATCGTTCAAAATTACCTCTCCAAATGAGTCGGGTCATTTTTAGATTATATGTCATTAAATGTTATCAAAACGAGCTGACAGAAAATACATCTGGCAAAATAACATCAAAAAAAGTTTTGAGGCCAATTAACATTTATTAGAGGGCCATCCCTATTATCAGTAAGGTTTTGCGACTTCTAAGAAATGCCAGATTGAGGCAGGTGTCCAATATTTTAATGACAAGACGGATAACCAGTTAATTTCGTACAAAAACACCTAGTATCTGTATAAATGCGTGTTCTCTATAACTGTTACCTTTAGAAGGATTTTTGTAAAAAAATATCTCTTGTGGGTCAAAATAAATAATGTTTCTTTCTGTCAACAGATTTCTCTTTTACCCTTTTGCTTCTCAAGCATGTTATGGTTTTTATCGATTCCCATGGCCTTTTGTCGTGGACCTCTTTTAAAACAAAAGACGAATTTTTGTTTCTACTTAACGCTTTAAACAATAAAGATGATACACTCTTTCTTCTCGATCGTAAACTGTGATAGGTCACAAAGCTATGCCTGAAATATAACATGTATTTTGATATGAGTTTAAAGCAAATCAAAATGAAGTGAGACATTAGACCACAATCTACTGTGCTGACAAGCGGGGCCACAATGTTACACAAATGAATGGCGCGCGTGACAGTCTTATGGTAAAGAAAAGGCGTTCTTACTGAATCGTTTGAAGCTGTTTCTTTCATATTCTCGTCTTCCATTACACGAGTTATGTTCAACAATGTAGGTCAGTGTAATACTGCTGATTAACAGTAAGAGTCAACAGTACGATGTACTTTGTAACTGCAGCTTCTAAGCAGATCAGCTGAAACAACCAACCACATCAATCTTTATGGTTAAGTTTTAGCTGTGTTGGCTTGAAGCTAGCGGTAACCATAGCAACAAATATGGGATAAAAGCCAGCACAGTTAAGTTAATCCAAGGCCTAGAAGTATGAGGAGCAGTGATCTGTACACAACGAGACACTACAATGTCACTATCCGTCATATTATCTTTAGAGGAAAGTCACAATATAATTGTTGACAAAAGGAATGTTTTCCACTAAGTGTTGGGTTTCTTTTCTTAAATGACAGAGTTTTAAGGTTGGTCTTATCAAAGTTCCTTTTTACGTGACTGAACAGCCTTCAGGTCAACTAATGTGACGGACTCTCGAAAATCCTTGTTCCAAACTTTTGAACTCGTGCAGGCTGAACGTTCTACGAAGAATTAACCTTGACAAAGCAACAAGTAATTTTCTCCCACAATTCAACATCGACTCAAACATTCATAAAAGGTACAACTTTCTTTTTATCTGTTGCCTTGAGTTCGCTCTCCAAAAAGTGATTACTTTTAAACACCTCAGATTCAGATTACTCTATGTTACGAAAACAAACGTATTTCTAAACAAAATAGCATCAACAGAAAAAAGAAGAAAGAAAAATCAAATAATGGTATTAGACACTGTATGTAATGATCGTAAACCTTTGCCAGAGTTAAAACAGGGAAAATTAAAATTATTTTGTTAAGTTTCAGTAAAATTTCTATAAGTTCTGACTAACAAATGATGTAATTTAAAGCATAAATATAGGAAGAAGTAGATCTGCTAAGCCATTTTTCGTTTAAACATAGGCATAGACATGGATATAGTACAACACAGACACAAACACACATACAGATATATATAAATATACAGTATATGAATAATAATACGACGAAGAGAAAAATAGTCACTACACTTTCCCACTCTCCATCTCGACAAGTTGTTTCATGGATTTAATTACTCTTCAGGAGATGTCCAAGGACTTGTACATCTCCTTTCGAGTATATATATATATATATATATATGAGATAAAGAAAATATTTAAAAGAGAGATGGATTAAGAAGCAGGATTAAGGTGCTGTAGCAATGACATTTGCATGCGTAGATGCGTCGAAACGAAAGACGTTTGTATTGATAAAACTTGTTCTGAAAGAAAGAAACAAAAATGGAAAAAGTGACATGTCAGATGAACATATAAGGCATGGGTACAAGTATAGTTCAATGACACGTCATATGACGAAAGAGAACGAGTATTTACAGAAATGCTAAAGCCGTGAGTTCCTAATAAATTCTGTGCTGGAACATGATTGTATTTGTACATAAATTCAATGTAGCTATATTAACCTGCTGTAACTCACATAAAATGCCTTAACACCTTCAATTAATTTTGACATAGGTATGAAAAGAAACGTAATTGAATCCGCCCGTTTCTACATTGTTATTGCAGCATTGGTCTACCTATTGCAGCTTCTTTAATACATTTATCAAACCCTGCTCCTAAAATTGGTTTGAAGATCAACTTCGTGAACAAAACCCTACTTACGACAACTTAAAAACAACTGCCACGAAAGAACATCAAAATCGACAATAAACCAATAAAGCAAGTCACCAGTTTTATATGCCAAGATCATAAACTGTCAAGGAACAACAACCACCACAAGTCAGTCAAACGGTTGACCATAGCATGGATATTTTTCTCTAAGAAAAAGCACCTCTTGACTTTAAGCAGAACTCCACTCAAAATCAACTGAAAGAATCATTCTCTATACATCCCTGTTGTATTCTAAGAAATGGAATGTACACTGCGAGCATTGAAATTTGCCATGATGTTAAGTCTTTTCAAACAACAGCATGCGACTCAAAATAGCAGATACATCGGTCGATAACACTCAAATTACCCGTCTCATATTATAATTAATTAACACAATAATAAAACATGTTTGTTAAATAACTCTTAAGACTATTTGACCACACTAAACGAAGACAAACAAGGCCTCTCAAAAGTTTCCTCATAAGGCAAAGTGCCAAGATTGAGAAAAAAGGGACGATCCCTGTCTGGATGGAGATACAACACCAAGCCATGGTCAAATTTACCGTGTGATGAGACGAACAGCAACCTTACCGATAGAAATAAGTGGAAAGCAATACCTCGCAAAGTTTGAATGTAGCAACAGGCACTCTTCAATTATAGGGCAACACCTGAGAAATTTAGCTGCAGGCCATAATGTTTAAAACGTCCTATGAAAAAAGGGGGCAGAAAAAGCTGTCCTGAAGGGGATTAAAACTAGTACTTAAAGTTTGTGCGTACTAACATAAATTTTGGAGGATTAAGACCCGTTTTCCAATTCTCTGCCAGCTTTTTTTCAAAACTCCATTTTCTAGTTTATTATATTACTTTCGGGGGTAGTCATACGTTAATAGACCGAATCAACCAAAAAAGAGGTACCTCTCCAGCACAGCAAATTGCCTTCTAAGCCACATACATCATACGGTAAGAAACAAGGTGATCAGCGTTAGTATTCAAAAGTACACTTTTTACACAGCAAATCTTTTCTATGGTAAAAACTACAGTTCCCTTCTTTAAAAACAAAAGGTCTTTCAAATTACAAAAAGGTGACACCCTCTTTAATAGGGATTTTATCCAATTCAGACTGGCTGACTTATCCAATTCAGATTACATAAAAAAATTTCCTGTAGACCTACACACCCCTTGCTTCTCAATTAAATACTCAACAATGCTATTATCTTAAGCCTTAAAATATTGTTTTTTGTGGTTTAAAAATAATAAGGATTCTATATCTAAAATAAAGTGTAGGTCTGTTTTCTTCGAGGCTGTAAAAAACTCCACTTACCCTTTGTTCTTAGTTTTTTCCCCGTGTCGTGCTATTAACGTAAAATGAACAACGAATCGGACGTCATCACACCTGAACAGATTTTAGGTTGAACTTGGCTTAGATTTTGCACTAACATACTGCGAATTCTATATCTAAATCGAGATGTAAATGTTCCAATTAAACCTGAAACCCCCCCAGTTATTCGTTGCTCTGGCGATGGGAGAAATATCTCTCGAAACGAAGCTCCGAAAAACGTACAACTCATGACAAAATAAACCCCCTATATCTATAAATCGGTTATCACCACCGAAACGACTTTGTGCTAAACTGAACGATATTTAAAAGCGACTCTTCACTCCAAAAGATGTCAGAATATGCAGGGAAAGGAATTCAAAATGGGAAAACTATATTTCAAAAAGCCAACAAAAAACCCAACTAATACCTGAGGTAAATGTCATATCTTAATACACGGGGAGTAAAATATTTTTTGAACCTGAAAACTTGTCCAAATCATAACGTGGTGTCTTTGTTTTAAGCTCGCTCTACCTTTTATGTAACTGAAATCACAAGTCACTTCTCTGATAGTAGATGTACTGAGGATATATCATAAAGTGATTATTTCTTTGCTAAAATATAATACCTAAAATTGACGGTCTACAAATCAGATAAAGTTCCATAAAAAATTGTTATGCCTTTCTGTTACCCTTTCTCATATTCCCTTCTTTATCACCCCCTACAGGGATATTTAAGTCATATTAATACTATATTTCGCCATCAAAGCAAAGGCCGAGAAAAACATTCTTTATTCTGGATTTAAAAGTGGTTGACCGCAACAGTGATAAGACACTTTTCAGCTACGGTTTCATGTTTCTATGAGGAAGTAACCGTATTATTTCAAACTTATTACAAACATTGCTTTTTATTTGATTACTGATATAACTGGGTTCACCCACAAAAAGTTCTGCACAGCTACCAATTTGCTTGTACTGTGATATGGGTGAATGTAGGGTAGTGTACGAACACCTGCCTGCTCAAAGTGTAAGTGAATATCATTGGCCTTTGACTTAAGCAGTTGCGGCTTCTTTCCACTCGAGGCAAACTTTGTAAGCTAAAACAATGGCTAAATCCCATAAGATGTTGAATTGAAACAATTTTAAAAGTGGTATTTACAGACATGCAGAAACATAACACATATCACTACGGGGTAATCCTGGATAAGTTACGTAAAGCGTTCACTAGTAGTAATCCAAAAGAATGTTTTGTCTGAATGTCTAGTTTCTCCACAAAATAACAAGTCAAATTACTGAAATTCAAATCCATTGTCTATTGAATGACATGCTGTGCATAAGAAGAAGATAAGTGGACTTTATGAGTTGGATACATATATAACTGCTTGCACCATTTAACAAAGGAACTGAAGATCCTCATTCGCTTGAAGATCCTCATTCGCTTGCAGATCAATGCATTTGCGGCAATCATTTATGAATGGTTAAAAAAATATTACCCGAATTGAGTTTGGCAATGAAATCATTGGATCATCTGCTGTAATCACTTCTCATGCTAAGCTTCGTCATACATATATCACCATCACCATGGTCTTGATGTTATACGTAAGCATAAGGAAGAAAACAATTTTAGCAGCTGATGCGAATTTGTGAGTTTCATAATAACGTGATAGGTCGGGTTTTGACGTATCTGAGCGAGAAAAAGCCCAGCAATGAGAGAAATGGTGAAAACTGCCCTTCTTCACCAAAACAAAACATGTGTTCATGAAGAATATTACATTAAAATCCAAGGAAATTTAGGAATAAAAAATGTAAGTTGAAAGTTTATATAGGGTAATTCGTTCGTTACTGTCTGTACACATGTCTGTAATGCGTGAATAAAAATAAACCTCAACATTCTGGAAAAACGATAACAATGGCAAACAAATAAAACTTTGAAATGGTTGCGCTTGGCATTCTATTTTTTTTTCTGCTTTACAATACCATTGCCAAAAGAAAAAAAATGTTGGGGACGGTTAAAAGTTTGCCGGAATTTGTGACGGATATTATATAATGCGTCAAGGAAAGAGGAAAAAGTTGCAAAGAGTAGTTGTGGTATTAATGGTTATGAAAATGCAAACCTTAAGTGAGAGGGGAGAGAGAGAGGGGGGGAAGGTGTTCGCATGTGAGGGGTGGTGGTGTTTGGATAGGTGAGCGGCTACAATCATGATTATTAAGGTCCACACGCTACATTAATGATGAGGAAGCTCTTTATCAGAGTTAACAAGAGTAAAGTTAACTATAAATTGTATTGTCAGTTGTCAGTTATGATCCTGTACTGTAGCAATATATGAAATGTATTATTCATCTATTTGTTAATATATATATATATATACATATATACATATATATACATATACATATATATATATCCATACATATACATACATACATAACCAACTAAATGGCTAAGACAAGTGCCAAACTACAGTTGTTTGCCCAATGAGCAAAGGAGAGGTATACTCTCCTTTCCTCATTGGGACGAAAGAGTTAACAACTCTGTTTACAGACTTGGAAAAGATATCTGTATCCCACCTAAAGAGGAATTGTGGTATTCTATGAGAATTTCGGGAGGGGTAGTTATGTACGTTAAGGCAGTGCAGGATATTAGAAGGGTAGGAAAGCAACATTAACAACTGCAGTAGGTACAACAGCATGGTGGGTCGAGGGTGGGGTACATTAATGAATACTCTGAGCCATTGCTTTTCAACAACAAGGCTACTTACAACACAATGCTCACGTCGTAATATACAGTAAAAGTAGAAAACAAGTCAAAGCTAAAAGACAAAGGAAAATCCGTTAGAGAGCAGTTGAATAAAAATTATCCAGAGATAGTCAGAGTGTTTATGCATAAACTGAGATGACGCAGCTGTTTGACTCTTGTGTTTAAAGTTGAATTTTAAAAGAATTGAAGTACGTAACACCTAATATACAGATCAGTGGATCGTACGACAATAGTGAAAAAGAGGGTGCCATCAGAATGGAAAGGTTGGAGAAAACGAACTAGGTAACTGGTGTAAACTGTGATACGTGAATATCGGTAAAGGGGAAGAGCAAAAAAAAAACAGTCTGAAAATTATTTGTGCTGTATGAGACAGGAATTGTGGTACCAACCAAAATACAAGGAAAGAATCAGAGGTTGCAAAGCCCAAATTATTACTATTATCGATTGGAGTAAAAAGAGTGAATGTGATCAGGAGTGATTAGAATAATAGAGTAACAAATTGAAAAGTAAGGGGACAGAAAACAAGGATGACGAGACTGGGGAGGTAACATGTAGAAAACAGAATGCTTAAAATGGAACTACATGGTAAAGGGAAACGCAGACACGGCAAGCAGGTGTGTGCATAGCATTACAAAGGGTATACAAGAAAAAGGTGCCAGAAAATAGGAGGTTGGAGTTATGATAAAATGGAGAAAAAATATGATCTACTGTTCGGATCCTTAATAGGAGGCGCAAAAAGAAAAAGAGGAGAAAAAAATGGAGAAGATAAAAATAATATAGGGAATTAAATGTTTAAAATGGATGGGGGAGGCGAGGGGATGTCAAGCATTGGTATCACTGCTTCTCGTGTCTTGAAATTCATTAAGTGATTTTAATTCCTTGTCTGGATACTATGCTTTACACCACATCCCATTCTTCTCTTTACGTGTTTTGAATACAGAATCTGGGTTTCGCCCAACATCCATCGGTTAGATAAGCTCTATAATTTATCCCAACGTAATGACATTATTGAAATTCTTTTGCGGCCTTATTCTTATTATTTTACTTCAAAATACTCAACCATTTTAATTTCAATTCTCTAGTCAATTGCTTTCTTATCACTAAAAGTACTAGCGGTAATCTTGGTAATCTTTGCTATCTTGACAATTGCTGTTTGGGCAGGAAAATAAAGCTCCGTATATTTACAATTCCTGAGGATAATTTCAAATAATCGAAAGTGATTCGAATGTTGCTACACTCAGTATGTGGCAATATAAATATAGAGATATTTTCAGCAAACTGTATTTTTAGGAAAACTATATGTTCAAAGAGATTAGGGGTTCAGTAAACAAAAACGTTTTCAGGACTTTGTGTCAAGTCAAACGGGGTCAAGCATATTAAAGTTAAAAAAACCCAAACTCTTCGACTGCGAGTACCTATCAATATTATCTACGGAAAAAGACAAGAAAAAGATCTAAAACCCTCTCGATAAATATTGTAAGGAATATTACAGAAAAAAATCTTGTTACTGAAATATGTCTTAGCAATTAGAAACCATCCTAATATTAATCCTAATATTAGAAAGCGTGATTGAAATGAAAGCACTATCCGAATGGATTGGCACAGAAGCTTCTATCAAGTACCTCGCTTGCTATTGAAATATTACGTCATTTAGTTAAAGAATGGCAAAAAGGAATCGAGTAACACTTTTATCATCTACTGAATAATACGGAAAAAGACAAGAAAAAGATCTAAAACCCTTTCGATAAATATTGTGTGGATTTGTACAGAAAAACATTTTGTTACTTGAATGTGTATTATGCATTAGGAGCTTCAAAGTGAAATATCAAAGCAATACGGAGAAGACGACAATGCGTGTCATAAATGTAATACGGACCACAGAAAAGCGTCATCAATCTCTGCGTTAGAAGAGCAGATGATAGAGATGAGAGCATGCCAGAAGATCAGAGGATTGATAAAAGAAGACAAAGAACCACTATGTGGGGCACATAGAGAAACAGTTCAACACTTACTGTAAGGATGAATGAAAATAGTAGGATCCGAGGATGTCAAATGAATTGACAACATTCTGAAAGTGCTAACAGTAAAGTGGGCCATCAAAAATGGTCTGGTATCAAAAAACCCAAAATGGCATGGAGAAAAATGGCAACACGGCAAGGTGATTGAAAACAATGGTAAAAAGTTGTCGTGGGGTCGGGAGCACCTAATGAGAACAAATTGCACCGGAAGACAACCAGATCTCACTTTAAAAGACTCCGACAACCACAAGACATTGCTTATTAATATGGGATATCCTAATGAATCGAATAGAGAAACCAAGCGAGAAGAGAAAATACGAAAATACCAACAACTGAGTTTCAAACTGCGTGAAAGGAGAGAGGGTTATATGGTAAGTGATCTTAACGATTATTGTATGTCTTGGAAGAGGAATAACAGAACTGAAACAGAGTGTAAAACGTATTTTCGATAACATTAACGATAGTGAACTAGAAATACTTACGCATGAAATGGAAAAAACAGTACTGTAGAAAAGGGAAAAGTTTTGTCTGGAGTTTTGACATAAAATGTCTACTTTATTTATGCTAAATTTTTGTATTCAAAGTCCTTATACTTTATTCCAAATAAAATTTCTAAACAATCACTATATTTTTATAACTTCAACTTTTGCTTTTAATTTTGTTGCTGTCTGTTAATGTCGTAATTCTGAAGCTGAGCCCAGGCGCTATCAGGCTTAACAGCTGGGGTCAATACAACAACTTCTGTCAAGGATAATTCTAAAAAGGACGGTGTGACATTAAACGAAGAATACAGTTAGGTACTAGTTTTCTATTTCAGCTACATATAGATATTGTATGTTGGGAATTTATCGTTTATAAATAGGGCAGAGTTGTTAAATTGGTTGAACCAAGTACTACTACTACTACTACTACTACTACTACTACTACTACTACTACTACTACTACTACTAATAATAATAATAATAATAATAATAATACTACTACTAATAATAATAATAAGAATAAAATAATAATAATAATAATAATAATAATAATAATAATAATAATAAAATAAAGAATAAAGTTATTATCTTAACAAGTTTTCAAACTTTCAAATTTTGGTCAAAATTTGTCTCTACGGCTCACAAATTTTCTTGAAAACATCATGTCAATTCATTTTTGTGGTCTAAAACATTCTGAGGAACATTAACTTTATGATAATTCTGACCAGTTATATATCTTTCAAGTTGTGAAACTTTAAAGTTATCTTTAAAGAACCTTAAAAAAACCTCACTAATAAATATCCACATGTTTATAATACTAAAAATAAAAATGTAAATCTCGTTATAAGTCAAAACCATGTAAGTTCCAGTACGATACAGTTTTTATTGAAGGAGAAATTTCTTCACTAAAAACATCAAACCATCTTCAGGTATAATATATATTTGTCCAGTGACTGGCATTGGCGATTGCATCAGGCAAATTGTTTCCGTTTTGAAAACCCATCAGACATTCAGTCGTGATGGCAATCGAAAACTTCGGTATGGTCCTTGTGGATCCATAAAATTGACTTTAACATACTTTTCCTGTTTAATGAGTTCCTCTAAAAAACTAACCCTCTACTATCCTTCGTATCCACATGTACCACACACAACTACGTAGAAAATTCTGTTACGCTTCTCTCCATTTATATAAAATGTACCTCCAAAACTGTCGTCTTTTGCAATGCGCTTATATGCTTTGATGCTTGTTGTCACTGGCTCAAGAAAAAATAGCTCCTGGTGCCAGGTATTGTGTGGCCCTTATCAAATGACCCCTTTAATTCAGAACGAATAGCTGGGATTATTTCTTTTGATGTGAAATTAAGTTTAAATACTTTGATATTTTCTTTGCAAAATAAAAGCACAAACGAGACTCAATGTTTATGAATGTGGGCTTTGAAAGCTTACACGAGCATTCCTTTTTTAACGGTGCCCTTGAATTTCGCCACATGGTGATTTCCTTTGACTGGGTACAAAAACACCCAACTTCATCTATGCCAAAGTCTGACTTGTGATTGCACAAAGTTAACAAATTTTTGAATTAGGCTGTTGGAGACATGTTCTAAATTATCAGAGATAAGCAGAAATGCCTCTCCATTAGTTATCCTTCTTCCATATAATAGACTATTGTTGGATACAACGTTCAGTATTGCTTGCTCCAATGAAGTGATAAGGATGGATCTGAAACAAAAAGGTGTCAGCAGAGACCTGGTGAAGGATAGGATAACTTGGAAGTCAATTTCAAGAAATCGTCCAACACATGCTAGCATGTAAACCGGACGTTAAACCGAATATGATGATGATGATGAATGACATGACTAAATCTCATTCTGCACGACAAAGGTATAGTTTTCTGCAGTCTCCAACAATTACCGCAGAACCTTCAAAAAGCTTTTCCCTTTTAATTTTTAGATATTTTTCCTGATAATTGGCAGTGTATGAATGTGGTGTCAATGCACCAATGGATTCTACAAGTAAACCAATAAATTTATCGGTGCTTAATCTTTGCATTACCACCTGTGATCTATCTTTGCTTTGCCATTATTGAAAGGTAGCTTCGTTGTCCAGCATTGTTTCAAGGAAAGATTGAAGCGGGTCTGTTCCTGGACACGTATTGCATCTCTGAACCATGTATTCTTTACTTTCGTTGTCGCACACAATCATCTTGATCATTGTTTTGTATGCACTACCAGTCAAAGCAGCTTCAACTAAGAGAAAGACATTTTGGTGGATACTACACACAAAGACGGAATGTGTGTCGCATGAGCCAACTGTAGCACATCATTTCGGACGAAGAGTGCAACGTTTTGAAAAAGAAATCTTCAGTTCTTAGTTGTCATTCCAGAAGAGTGCATACAGCTATTTAAGATCAGATACGAGTAGTCTCTTTTGGTTATGGTTATTCCTCTAGATACTAACAAAGCCCTTCCTACCGTTCATTAACCTCGATTACGTTAATGAACGATAGAAATCTCGTAGTCTTAATGAACGATAGAAATCTCGTAGTCTTAATGAACGATAGAAATCTCATAGTCTTAATGAACGATAGAAATCTCATAGTCTCATAGTACTTGATTGTAGTCCGAGGTCATGTTTGTAGAGATCTGTGTTTATGTAACAGACGTCTATAAATCAATCACTTTTAAAAAACGTGATCATCCTCTTCCAAGTATTGTCTTGGAGTACATTTACTTTCTTTTTGTTAGCAAGGATGCCGCAAGAATTTTTTATTGCGTCAGCTGGCGTGATTGTCTACACTGAGACTCCAAAATAATGCATGCTCTAATTGTCCAATATTGCTCTATTGTCAATGTCGGGATTAAAAACTTTTCTCTCTGAGTTACGGTCACAGCATTTATCTTTTCTTCCATTGGCTCTGTCACGTTGTCAGATCAGCTGTTTTGTTTTGGAGCTCAAGTATTGACTCTTTTATAAAATTGTCTCAAGAAATAAAGTCATTAGGATCGACACCCACAGCTGCTGTGAAAGTCTTCTTGAATGCGTTATTACTCATGTCTAGCTCTTCATGGGCATAAGACAATCTGCGATGCTTCAGAATGCTGTGTGCTTTAATGGGAGCAACTCCAATTGCTTCAAGACTTTTATTAATACTTGTTCTTGATTTTCCTTTTAAAATCCTTAACTCAGCTTCAGATATAGCAAATTCCATTAGAACAGAATTAAAAATTTCCGGGCGTCTATTAAATTCATCGAGCGTTTGTGTTCTGTCAAAACATTTTCTGCACAATTGACAACTAGAAGTACACTCATAATTCCCTTCATCACGTTTCTTTGCTGACTCACGAGATATTTTATGTCCACGTTTCACATTGTTCTTAAAACTTTGAACAAATTGAAGCACTTGGTAAATTTTCTCTCAAAAATAGACCCTAGTTTTCCTTCGTGACGGTAGAAAAATTGAATATTGGTTACTTCATCAGCTAAAAGTTTTTTCAGATTTTTCAATCCTGTCTTTCTAAAGAAAGAACTTTTATGGGAGTTTACTCCCAACTTGGCAACAAAATCACATGGCTCCATTTTACCGTTAAGACGCAACTGGTATTTGAAAACCAATTTTATGCTTTAATTTCGAAAGCAGATTCCACAAACAAAGCCTCTAGAGCAGTTCAATGCGTTTATTCTATGACTCATAATTTCAAACCAGTGCGCGAGAACTTGAAGATATGGCTTTCTTTCCTGCACTGCAATATCACAAGAAACGTTATGTTCATTTCCCGCCCTTGATATGCAGATAAAAAACATATGTCTTCCCTGTTAAATTCGTCAGTGAATGAAATGTGCCATATTGTATTCACTGTTAAAAACATTTAGTAAACTGTCTTTAGATGGATAACACGGTATGGGTCTGACCACAATGTTTTATTCTTGGGTTTTAAGACGCTTGATTACTGCTAATTTGTAAACATGAAGCCAAAAATTGAGGTAAGTATCGCCATTGAGGAAGTAAATATTACTTGAAGTCAAACAATAAGTACTAGTGATTTTATTGAACATGGTAGTACCCTCCTACTAATATTTCCTTCATCCGTTTGTGGGTCATCACAACATGGTTGTCTGTCAAATTTTAGTCAGTGTGCTAAAACCATGTCCAAAGATTGAGTTGGATCCATCAATAGGAATGAGGACCTCAATTTGAGGGCACGCACATGCAGGAACGCAAACATCTTGAATCCTAGGACTTTGATTTGTGTAGTAAGTTAGACATACTATGTGGATATTTACAACACACTTCTGTTCAACTTTTAGTATCGGCATGGCAAACCCACGTACAGTCCCATCCCATCCATTAACACAAGTGGAAAAACCACTTAATTGTAAAATATTCAGAAAAAAATGTAATATAATACCGAAAATATACCGCAAAAAATCCGCCCAAGATCTTAATGAATACCGCTTACGGCGGCTCCATGGTCAGTCTCTCACTGTTCACCACTAGAGTTATCAAAGATCTACTGTGTGGATATTTATTACTGAGCCTTTTTTGTAACGTCTTTGAAGGTAACTTAAAAATTTTAATGCTAAAGTTACCATAAGGTTTGTGTACCTTAGAATGTTTTCGACCACGGAAAGGAATGGATATGATACTTTTAAAGAAAATCTGTGTGCTGCAGAGACAAATTTTCACCAAAATTTGAAAGTTTGAACATCTTTATCTATTTTTTTTTCGCCTTGGGAGATCAAGTGATTTCGTTGCTACCTCATTCTCTTTCAGATGGTATATAGTAAACCTTCATGATTTCTAATTTGACTCCCTCTATTTTTCTCTCTATATGTATTTTTCTTTTTTACGATTGCTAGCGCGCATATATATAAGATGCATAAAAAGATGCATGGAGAACAAAGTGATGCATTTACCTCATTCAACAAGAACGTAACTGTATTAAAACATGAATTGATAAGAAATCTTTAACTGTTTTTTTGTTTTTTTTCTCTCTCACTTCACCCTCTCGGTATATTTTATTGTATATATGTATATATCTGTATATATATATATATATATATCTGTCTCTTTCTCTGTCTCTCTCTGTGTCTCTTTGTCTCTCTCTGTCTGTCTCTCTTCTTTTTCCTTTTTAACGATTATTAAGGTATATATATATATATATTTGCGTACATAACTTTTTAAAAAGTTAGTTTTACTTCATAATGTCCTACGTTGATAACAGAAATTGTTTATTTCTGATGCAGTTTAAGCTGTAAAAGGATAGATAAAATATAATTTCTTGTAAGAGACTTGAAACATTGTGATGCAAAGTAAACCAGTAGCAAATTTAATAGAAACAACACAAACTTTCTATGAGCCAATGTCAACTACATTTTTTTGAGTTTTTAAACTTGATTAAGGTATGATTTTCAGATTCTGCAGTATCAAAAGGTACATGTTACCACGTTTAGATCAATGTGTTTTTTAACAATGATTTGCATGCATTTCTGAAATGAGAAAACTTTTTAGGAGCTAAAATTAGGACTGGTCACGTCAAAAACTCTTGGAATATTTGATTGCTCGTAAATCGAAAACCAGTTCAGATATCAGGGTCAAATTCTAAATGATTAATGTTCTTTGTCCTCTTAACAAAATGTGTGAAAATCAGCTAAATCCAAGGCGGTGGGTTTACAAATTGATAATAAATCTCATGATTTAAAATAGAATAACCCAAACATAATTAGTTTTTCTTTGTAGTATGATATAGAGGTGATTTTAAAAACTTCAAGCCACTTTTTGCCGCGCTCATTTCGAATAAAGGTGTAAAGGAAGCTTTCATGTTTTGTAACGGAAGCTTTTATGCTCTATACGACGTAGAAGGACAGAATATATAAATTAACTTTGATAAAGATGAGAACTTATGATGGTGAAGGAGTTTTTCTCCCTTCTCTTATCGATGCCATTCTAAACAATATCTATTATTTAATTTTTAAAATTTTTAATGTGAATATTCTTTTGCAAGAGAATTTTAGGTAAGTCATGATTTTTTCAACCAAACAAATTAATACTGAATTTTGTGGGCATGCCAGAGGACCTTTTATCCAAAAACAGATATCATTTTTACCCAAATTTCCTTCTGTGCAGCTAATAATCAAGGGGGGGTTAATCGAAAAAATACGCTAATTTATGAAAAACAAAACTAAAATAACTGCCCCTAACGTCTTATACAAAGATACTTGTTTTAAGCAAAGTCGATGCAGACGAGTGGCACCTTCTTCACCAGCAACAACCTGCCCAAGCGCCTGTGACGTAGGAAAAGCTTCCTGGATGCCACTCAAGCTCTAAACCACGAATCAAAAGAGGCGAGGGAGCAGAAATGGCGGGAACAGTGGAACAAGCATGACGAGGCTGGACAGCAATGGGTTGAGAGGGTCATTNATACGACGTAGAAGGACAGAATATATAAATTAACTTTGATAAAGATGAGAACTTATGATGGTGAAGGTGTTTTTCTCCCTTCTCTTATCGATGCCATTCTAAACAATATCTATTATTTAATTTTTTAAATTTTTAATGTGAATATTCTTTTGCAAGAGAATTTTAGGTAAGTCATGTATGCAATTAATGCAATTAATACTGAATTTTGTGGGCATGCCAGAGGACCTTTTATCCAAAAACAGATATCATTTTTACCCAAATTTCCTTCTGTGCAGCTAATAATCAAGGGGGGTTAATCGAAAAAATACGCTAGCTTATGAAAAACAAAACTGAAATAACTGCCCCTAACGTCTTATACAAAGATACTTGTTTTAAGCAAAGTCGATGCAGACGAGTGGCACCTTCTTCACCAGCAACAACCTGCCCAAGCGCCTGCGACGTAGGAAAAGCATCCTGGATGCCACTCAAGCTCTAAACCACGAACCAAAAGAGGCGAGGGAGCAGAAATGGCGGGAACAGTGGAACAAGCATGGCGAGGCTGGACAGCAATGGATTGAGAGGGTCATTTGCCAAATGAAGAACTTGCCAGTTGAAGTGGAAAGAATTGGATAGTATGGAAGACCCTGAATCACATCCGAACCGAAAATGGAAGATGCATGGCATCCCCCAAGAAGTGGGGCTTCACTACAACAGATACCTGCAGCTGTGGATCGGTGCAAACAATGTCCCACCTTCTAAACTGCCCAACTGCACTAGGCTACCAACCAGCTGATCTGGCACTCACTTCAGCCGAAGCACAAAAGTCTAGTAAGTCAAGAAGAAGAAGTGTAATTTACTCTAAATAAGATAAGAAACAGCAGTTTTTCCCTACGAAATACTGTTGATAATTGTATTTATAGTTAAGGACCTTACAAAACATAATGTCACTATGTGTATTGAACTATAAAGAAAATACAGAAAAACAGGCCAACTTAAAAGATAAGAGTTTACCTTGGTCTTGAAAACATGGAAATATTATGACGGAGGAAAGCACTCAGAAGTCAAAAGAGTTTTATAATCTCGAAGTACAAGGAAAAAAACTATATTCATAGTAAAATTTATTACAGCGAGGAAAAACAGCTGCGTGACTAAAATCATAAATTTCAAAAGCAGTGAACATCCAACAGGATATTCATCATAGATTTATTTCTGTCATATCTTACGTAGGTCTCGATTTTTGGTTGTTTTTTTTTAATGTTCGGGTAAGACTTAAATTTTCGAAGAAATTTATAGAAAGTAATAATGAGTTAGCAAATTAGACTTCCACTGAACTCGAGACTTTATTTTATAGCTTGCAAATTATGCAAATCGTCTTGTCTGCAAACCACGACACAATTATTGTTGTGAGATTATAACAGTTGGCATACGCGTTTATTTTAACGGCCTTTAAATTACAGCTTTTGTCAATGCAAATAGAATATACTTCACAGATTAAACTGACATTAGTTTTTGACCTCGGTATAATTATCTCCAGCGGGGTAAAATACTATTTTGTTTTGTATTTCAATTTTCATAGGTTGACAATGGTAATATTTGCGATATTTATTATACATATTGCTGAACTATTTTTATTCAGTACAAATGTTAATAAATAATAAAATAATGTTATTAAGGTATTAGGAGGAAAAACAACAATTGTTCATGATAAAAAAACACAGTCAAATTCAGTCTTCATCTGATACATTGTCTCACTAAAATTTCTAGTACAAGTATACAGCAACACAAAAATAGTAAATAAAAGAAAAAATTTGTAGATTACAAATCAAGCAGAAAAGTCATATCAAAAGGATCTACTCGTACTGTATTACTGACACTGTACATGGCTCTACTGCCTGCTAAGTCTTTGTAACACTCTACCAGTAAGAACAAGGTTAGTGCTTAATAATCTGAAAGTGTAGACGGCTTCCTTTAAAACATTATTGTATCAAGAACTAGCAATGACAATCTGTCATTCAACTGTCTTCGAAACTGGCATGATTAATTATTCAGTTCTAGAGGAGCATTTGAAACAGGGAATGAAAAGCACGTTAAAAAGTAAGCTCTGCTAGATTAAAGCTTTTGTAAAATTTTGAAAGAAAAAATTGTGATATCCTAAGGTTTTCACTCTGTCTTTGACATGTAGTACGCTTACTAGTCCTTTGCAGTGCTGATCGAAATTTGTAAAAAAATATTCAGGAGCACGTAGTTAATACCTATTAACTTGCTAACGAAGATAACAAAAGTAATCTAGGAATGAATAATGCGAATTTGATCAAATCTAGAAGTATTCTTAGCTTATATCCTACACTTTCTGAAACAGGTGGCAAAGTGTATTTTGCGTAGTCTTAAATAACCTACCAACTGGTTAAAATATTTACTTGCACAGCCAACTTTGTTCTTAAAGCTGACTGTTTAACACCAAAATCTTTTTCACCTGCTTCTTCATCAGCAGTGACAACATTCGTCAGCCTTCGCCGCAGTATCCACTTCCAGAACCAGGCTGAAATTTTTTCAAACCAAAATCCCAACGGACATGGCAAAACATAGATAACATACTGTCACAATACTAACAAGGAATAACAGACACAAGTTAAGGTCACAAAACGTAATCAGGTCTTTATTATACTCTGCCATATTGAATTGTTTTTACCAAAGTTGTTGTTGCTACCATGCATTAAAGACGGATGCAGCTCAAAAATTGTGATCCAGAAATTTATGATGTAGTCTATTTTTGTTAGCTATTACATGGGTACCTTACCCATGAGGGGGCACAAATTTCTTTACCTTTGTCTAATAAATAATCAGAATGACTATCAGAAAAAAGTCATGCCAGCATAACAGCTGCAATCCTCAGTTAGCGAGGTAAAGAAGTTCATTTTTCGTCACTTTTACTATTTGAAAGGGATGGCACAAATCGATAGTGTCTAGCACCTAGATGTGTCATTGTTTTCCATCACAAGTTGGATCTCATAGCTTTTCACTCCACTGCCCAAAACTTCATAACATTAGTCAATGGAAAAGTAAAGACGTCAATTTAAGACTGGGTTTACTGGTATCCTACAAATATTTAGAGTACCGTATAGGCGTGGATACTAGTCTTCTTTGCACATAATAGCATCTATTTGGGTAATAGCAGCACATAACGCACAACAGGGTGCAGTAGCTACTTACAGTACAGGGTCTTGTTCTGAGTTTAAAGCAAACGGTTTGACATATATACCGTTTGAGATAAATATCAAAATTCTATGATTTTGGAAATTCGACAAATTGGAAATTAGTAAATGGAGATGTTAACATTCAATTTATATCGTCTCCACTTTGTAGGAGAAAAAAATTCTTATATGTATACTTCAATTCTTTTCCCCAGGGAATCACAAAAAAAGGCTGCATTCAATTTACCTTGTTGCTTTCGTCATTGATACATTGATAAAATAAGACTTGATCTATATCTATTGTAAAAACACATTGTGCGAGACAGTTTATGTACGGGTAGTCTTGGCCACCTCTGACCGTCTCTCAACCCTTAACTCCCATGTCTTGGATTTCGTTATACGACTTTTAAAATTATCGTTACTTTTAGTACTTCTTGGAATTCAGGAATTACCAACGACTACGTTTTCTGGGGCAGTATGTGATGAGATGGACAGAAATGTTTAGCATTTGATTCCATAGACACGGGAAAAACGTGAAAAAACCCCACTTTAATTCTGCTTCCAGTGACGCAGAGTGCATCATAAATTATCATCGCGTATAGGCGGCACAAATCATATGCTTAGTTGTGATATTGCTTTATTTGTAACCTCCAGCTTACACTTTTGGAAACAAATAAAACCCCTAAATGTTACTATGCTCTGATGAAAAAATTTTCTGGAAACTGGAAAACTTTTGAAAACTTGCAATGCCAAAGTTCCAAAAGAATATTTCAGTCCTAAAAGTTTTAGGCTTTTGATGGTCTTGCTCAAGAGCTAGTATTGCAAATCTCTTTCTGCATTTCGTGCAGTAATGTCCCATATTATATGGCTTCGTGTAAAACAAAGGGGAAATTCTAGCACACATGGACGAAAACATTTTTCTTTTATAGATCACAGAAATCCTACATTACAGCGACAGTTCTTCACTGAATTTATGGTTGCTTGTGTCAAATTTTTGTTTCTTTGGTGACTGCCAATAACACAACCACTAATATGCCAATTCCATAGTAAACAATAAATGTGGAATGCAATATTGAAATCAGAATTCAGGGCGTTAAATAAAACAATAATGGGTTCGACAAAGTGGAATAACATACAACAATAATGGCTTCGAGAAAGTGGACTACCAATACAAAGGGAGAGGCTAACGATGCGATTTTTAGGATCTTGGAGAGCGATTCTTTAAAAAGCACAGTTTGCAAGCTCTGTAGATGAAGCAATTGAGGTGGTAGGATTGATATTACTCCGCTACGCTTCGTTTAAAATTTTTTGAAACCGAACTCAAACGACATCTTGAATTACGCTGTCTTAAAAATAAGGTGTTTGCTTTACAAAATCAAATGATTGTGTCCAGATCGTTGAGGTAATTTGTTGCCATTCATAAACTTGTTTAATACTCTTTGTTCCCTGTGGTGCATAAGGCCGTCACCAGAGCTCGCCAACTTCATCTGTCTGCAGCAAACCTTCCCAGGTATATCCCTCTTCCTTCATCCACTTTTATACTGTTCTCCATGTCTCCTTGGGTCAGCTTCTGTGCCTTCTACCGTTTGTGGTTCACTTAAGGGCGACTCTCAGCAGAGACGTTGGTGGCATACGAAGCACATATCCGATGACTTCATCGCTGCCTTTTGACTTCCTGGCTAACAGGTTTGGTATCAGACCTCTTAAGGAGTTCAATATTAGAGATGGTCTGATAGGTGTGTCGAGGCCAATCTTTCTTACTGTGTTTGTCATGGTGTTAGTCTTTGGCTAGATATACTGGTGTCGGTGTGAAAGTAATGCAACATTGTCAATAAAATCCACATCCGCGAGGCAACTAGTAAAATTCCGTGATTCTTTGCCAGTTATTACGGTCTCAATGGTCACCTGTTTCGGGTAGCTTCACGATCCTTTACGATCAGGTCAGCTTTCCTAGCCTCAGATCGTGATTCGCTCTCCCATATTTGGCTAAAAATCTCGGGTAGCAGTACTGGGGTCTCTTTCTCCTTTTAACGTCTCAGCTGTTACTTCGTCAATTCGTCAATTCAAATCGCCTTTCCATTTTTCGTTGTTTTGATTATTGTCTTAACTTCTTCAATAGTTCTCGACACTGATATTTAAATCCTCTTCTGCTCGTGGTATATCTGCAGTCTCTATAGGGTCTGGTCTGTTCAAAACACTTTCAAAGTGGTGCTCTTTCCATCCCCTTATCTTATTCTCTTCACTAGAAATGTGGATGCCGCACTTGTCCTTNCCTAGCCTCAGATCGTGATTCGCTCTCCCATATTTGGCTAAAAATCTCGGGTAGCAGTACTGGGGTCTCTTTCTCCTTTTAACGTCTCAGCTGTTACTTCGTCAATTCGTCAATTCAAATCGCCTTTCCATTTTTCGTTGTTTTGATTATTGTCTTAACTTCTTCAATAGTTCTCGACACTGATATTTAAATCCTCTTCTGCTCGTGGTATATCTGCAGTCTCTATAGGGTCTGGTCTGTTCAAAACACTTTCAAAGTGGTGCTCTTTCCATCCCCTTATCTTATTCTCTTCACTAGAAATGTGGATGCCGCACTTGTCCTTTACAGGGCCTTCGTAAGTACCAAAGTCTGCTTTCAGCACCTTAGTAATTCGGTACAAAGTTTTCAGACCCTGTCTTACCACTGCCCCTTCAGCCTCGTCTGTCAGGCTCTCTACATACTCCTTCTTGTCATTTTTGGCCAGCCTCTTCACTTTTTTGCCCAGCTTAGATTATTTCCCCTTGTTTTTCTTTGATCCTCTTAAATCTTGTAGACATGATCTTCTGTCTCACTTCTGTCCTCTCGTTGATTTTTTGCCACGTTTTTTGTTGGGTCTACTTCTCCTTGTTATTCTTTCTGAATCCCAGAGTTTTCTCTCTGTTTTCTCTAACGGCTTTATTGCAACTTTTAAAATGTCCATCTTTTGTTCTTTTTCTAGTATTCTAAAGCGGTTTCTACTCTCCTGGCTGAAGGTTTGTCTGGTGGTTTCTTTCTTCAGTTTTACAGAGTCTAACCGTTTTCCTCTCTCCTGTCCCTTTCTTTTCTTGCGCAGCTTAAGTGTAACGCTTGCCACAATATGGTTGTGATCACTGCCAACGTCACCTCCTCTGAAACTCTAACGTCCTGTGGTGAATTCTGCCATTTTCTGTTAACCAGGATGTGGTCGATCTTGTTCTTGGTTGTGCCATCTGGTGATGTTCACGTTGTGCTAGGAAAATCTCGGCGTTGGAAGAATTTCCTCCTATCACTAGGTCATTTTCTTGACGGAAGTCACACATGCATTCTCCATTGTTGTTGATATCTCCACAACCCTGCCCCTCCATGAAATGCTCTCTTCCTCTGTTCAGATCCCCAACTTTTTCATCGATGTATCTGACGACTAGTAGCATGTTATGCAACTTGTCTTCACCTGTTGCAGCTTAAGGTTGCCTGAAGAAAAGGTCTTTGTCATTCTCCTCCTCATCTTCAGTTGGGGTATAGAACATTAAAAGAGTTAGCTTCATGTATTTAGAGTTAAATCTGGCCTTCATAAGTGAGGTCACATTGGCTTCCACTCTAACAAGGTCTTCCATCTTGCTGCAAACGATCACGGCAACTCCCTCTGTGTGTTGGCTGTCTTAACTTACTTAGTAAAGTATTGTGTAGCCAGGTGGTAGCTTCATTTTTAAATCTCTTGTCCATCTTGCCTCACTAATTCGTAAAAAGTCTAGCCCATACGCATCGAACTCTTTCACTACCCTTGCCAGCTTTCCTGTCTGATACAATGTTCGAACATTTCAGCATGCCACTCTTGTCCATTTTTTTGGCTTCAGGGAAGCCACCGTCTGGCTGCAAGCTCGCTGCTGGGTTTGGCTCTCATCCATTATCTATGCAGTCTCCTGGTATGCTTCTTCTCCGTTGCTATGAGTTAAAATTTGATTTCTGCTGTTTGTTTCTGTGAAGGGAGCTTTTCTACGAGTTATGGTTATCGGACCACCGCTTAACCCTCCCCCTTTACCCAGGCTTTGGAGCAGCAGGAGACCCATAAGGGGCTCCAGGTTGAGTAGCCATTCATATAAACATAAGTAAAACCCCATTTACATTTCAAAATAACCGGTAAAAAAGTCCCTTATGTCTGAAGGGCCTAGAAGCCTGATTCGCTTTCTTCTTTTCTTCTCCAGATCCAGGAAGGGACTTTTCAGTTTCTTCTGGGGTAAAAAGGGCAAATCAAAAGCTGATCTTAGTCACCATGTCAGTTCAAAGCATGCAGAAGGAGAAACATCTACGACGACAGCCCAAGAAGTATGCAAAGAGACCATTGCCGACTGAGTGCAGAAAGCTGTGGAAACTTGTCTGAAGATCTGTGTTTCTATTCAGAAGTTCGTCTACGTCTTAAATAGTTTTCATTTGTTTTGAGATATCCAAGATATGAATAAAGTTATTTAATATCTTTCAGTGTTTTACCTATTCTACAGGCTTTTACCATAATAGTTTACAATTAATTTTCAGAATTTACGTCCATTTTTCTTGTAATTTAGAACAAGTCACATTGTTAAAAAGAATTTTTTTGTACATAGCGTATACTTATTATTTTTAAATGGCTTATACTTAATGGCTTATAAATAAATAAATAAATAAATAAATAAATAAACAAATAAATAAAAATATAAAATAAATAAATAAATGAAAAAGTAAAAAAACAAAAAATAAGCAATTTGTTGTTTTTTTATTCATTTTATTACTTCTTTTTCTCTTATTAATATCAATACTTCATTGTTAGTTTTCCTGTCCGTCCAACTTATATTTTTGCATTCTCCTCTGGCACCAAATTCCAGAACTATCAACTTTCTTTTCTGCTTCTTTTCCTATATTTTATATATCACACACATACCTCATGATAGGTCAGATACAAGCTTACAGTGCCCTGGTCCTTGTTTTGATTGCAATTTTTTAGTGTGTATGCTTAGCGTACTTCCAAATTGAGTAACTATTGCTGATTGATAATATAAGGTCATAAACAATCAGATCTTTCCATCAGGATTACTCTTTCTTCTTCGCCGACTCATTCAACATTCATTCAAACAACAATTTTCACCAGGTATAATTCGATCGGGCACATGCTAAACTATAAGTAAACAAGTAAAAAATGACGATATCTATATTAACTAAAATCTTATGTGGGTCTTCCTCGTTGGACCTTTAATGACCACAGTCTTTCTTACTAAAGGATAGAACAAAAAAGACAAAGAGCCCCTCACTTTCCCACGCAAAGATTACAGTGCGTGTTTTTAAATTGGCTATGCTTTGGTTGATGAGGTTGCTTAAAACAGTGTGGGCTTTGTGAAACTCTTCATAACACAACGTATAACATATAATAAATCACAGTATCCATGCAGATAGCACCTACAAAAAACAATACCGCATACAGCATTCCAGTACTGTATAGCTTCACTTCACCTGCTGAAAATGATCTGGTGTTAGTTAAACACTACGTCCCAAAGCGGACATACATCCTCTCTATGGGTGATCTATTCTTCTACGAGGTCAAATTACATTTTGCTGAATTAAATGTCAACAACAGTGGAAATTCTAAGCTTTCTCAGGAAAAGATGTATGTATGTATTTCATTTCACCTTAATCTTCTGATAATGTTCCATTCAAAAGTACCACTGCAGTGGTATTTCAAATGTCACACTCAACGTGACTAAACCAAGCAAATTAACAGTTTAAAATAAATATTTTTTCACTCTTTGAAAGCGGAAATACTTTTTTAACCAAATTAAGTAGTAGCCTACGAAATTAATGGTTTCCCTCCCTTGGGCTTTGCATATTCAAGGAATATTTCCGACATTTTTAGCAAGAAAAGAATTCTAGTAAATAAAAATCAAGGAAATGTCACGTGTTATGTGTCTGTACTATTGTGGGCAAATAAAAATCAAGGAAATGTCATGTGTTATGTCTGTACGCACCATTTTGGGCAAATAAAAATCAGGGAAATGTCATGTGTTATGTCTGTATGCACTATTTTGGGCAAATCAAAGTCAAGGAAATGTCATGTGTTATGTCTGTACGCACCATTTTGGGCAAATAAAAATCAAGGAAATGTCATGTGTTATGTCTGTATGCACTATTTTGGGCAAATAAAAGTCAAGGAAATGTCATGTGTTATGTCTGTGGACTATTTTGGGCAAATAAAAATCAAGGAAATGTCATTGTGTTATGTCTGTATGCACTATTTTGGGCAAATCAAAGTCAAGGAAATGTCATGTGTTATGTCTGTACGCACCATTTTGGGCAAATAAAAATCAAGGAAATGTCATGTGTTATGTCTGTATGCACTATTTTGGGCAAATAACTTACTTACTGCGTCGAGCTAGCTCGGACTCGTCTGACTACGTCCCTCCAGCTATGTTTATCCATCATTGCTCTTGGTAGCTCGTTGAGGTTATGACCAGAGTCTGAAATCAATTGATCAATATTTGATTTTGGAGGTCTGCCTGTTCTTCTTTTTCCATGCGATGGTATCCATAGCAAAAGATCGCTCAGCAGCTTCTTTTTTTATGGGCAAATAAAAGTCAAGGAAATGTCATGTGTTATGTCTGTGGACTATTTTGGGCAAATAAAAATCAAGGAAATGTCATGTGTTATGTCTGTATGCACTATTTTGGGCAAATAAAAATCAAGGAAATGTCATGTGATATGTGTCTGGACCAATGCGGGCAAATAAAAATCAAGAAAATGTTATTTTCTCTGTGTGGACTATTTTGGGCAAATAAAAATCACGGAAATGTTATGTGTTTAATGGTCCACTAGCATTGTAAAAAGATATAAATAAACAGACCCTCTTGTAAGTTTTTCTCAGCAACAGGACTGCCTCCACCATACGTCATTCTACGGGGGCCAGTATTGTAATACATAACTTTGGTAATTAAAGGAATGCAGAAATGTTCAAAGATCCTTCATTTCATGCTTGCCACCATACTTGATTTTCAGTTGTCACATTTATCATTGCTTGCCACTCCTGAACCACACACGTGGAAATCCAAGTTATCTTGTTTATACTCCGATATGAACTTGAATATTCATCTCATGCAAACTGGCAGGTTATTCCATATCTTTCATCCTAAGCAAGGCTGGCAGACACTTCAGCGCCAAGGATTACTTTATTTTTTTCGTTTAACTCTAAATTTTTCTTCTTCATCTTTATTATCTTCTTCCCTTTTCAAATTCTATCTTCGAAAACGTGTACTAAGCTTAGTATTCTATCACTTATTGCAGAGAAATGAATTGGTCGCAATACTATATTTCCAGTGAGGAGGCTGAAGCTTATAGAGATTTCAACCTCTACTCGCACTAATTCTTAAGATTTGACAGAAACAAACTCCGAATTAAAAGCACTCATACGTTTCTATAATTTCTTTCATATTCAAGTACCTTGAATGCACAGCAGCGAATTCGACAAAACTAAAATCTTCAATACGTGATGCATACTTTTGGAAATTCTAAAATATTCTGTCCAAATACAAGCGAGTACGCGTAATAGTTGAACCAATAAAAAATGCAAGACAATATACGTAACAAGGGCGTAAAACAATAGAAAAGTTTCTGGAATGTTCTTTCTTTCTGACTGAGGCCCTACCTCTTATTCCAATCAAGGCTCCTACGCAAATTAAATGCCTTGCGACATGAATCATAATCACAAGACTAAAGACGTGATTTATGCAAAAATAAGCCGATTTCCTCAATACAACACGTGAAGTAAAAGCCCAGAGGGATTTCCCCAACAGGGCTCCAACTTGGAATCTCTCGCACGATAAGCTGTTGATGTATCCACTCGCCCACTACTGTCTTAACACTACTGTCTTAACACTACTGTGAATACTTTCACCAAAGTTAACATATCAGAGTTTTTCTTTTTCTGCTGACCCTTATTAATCCTCCTCTAGTCGGTAGCTAAGTAACTTAGCTGACTTCCACATTCTACCGTTAAGTGGTCTTGGTGTAGACGATCCTTTAAAATATATTACTGAGGTCTTTAAGGATTTTCAGAGTAAAAGCAAGGTCAAAATATAACAATGATACAATTAAATAAGCAGGCTTTACTGGAAGCAAAAACGAAAACCAATCCATTAACTGTGTATGTTCGTGTGCTGGTCATTCCTTTCTTGACATGGAAACCGTAGAGTTCTTACAATTTTGCAAGGACTTGATCCCTTTTACAAAGTGCAGATAAGTAACCCTACATGAGGTTAGTACCTACAATGGGTAAAGACCCCTGACTTAATTAAATAACCCTGTCATGCTGAATTAGTTGATATTTTCAGCCAATCACAAGAAATACCCTGGTTTTCCAAGAAATCGCTGGGGTAATAGGAAGAATGAAGGTGAAACCCCGAAGCAGGCTGCAGACGCTGACTGATAAGGTTAAACCTAGCTTCAAGTTGTGAATTTTATACTAGGTTACTGTGTATAAACATAGACAAAATAGACACAGCAAAACTTTGAACAGATTATCAGAGGATAGCACTTGTCTGTTTATACAACTATTCATTAGCCTTCACTTTACGTGGCGATGGTTTACTACAACGGAGAGAGAGAGAGAGAGAGAGAGAGAGAGAGAGAGAGAGAGAGAGAGAGAGAGAGAGAGAGAGAGACAGAGAGAGAGAGAGAGAGAGAGAGAGAGAGAGAGAGAGAGAGAGAGAGAGAGAGAGAG
>RDPX01000055.1:2213609-2224579 GCA_003991215.1 Morbakka virulenta
ATTATTATTATTATTATTATTATTATTATTATTATTATTTTTATTCAGTCACTTTCTTTTGGTTTGCTTTTTTTAAGACCAAGGACCGGGTCACTACCAGTGACCTAGGGTGAATAAAATTGGAGTAATGTAAAAAAAATTTTGTATTGTATCCTAATTGTATAAAAACAGAATTTGTTACGAAGTATAAAAACAGTACAAAATAATAACATTTAGTGGACAGTTTAGGAACATCAAATAACAGTTGACAGTAAAAACAATATTTGTAGAAAAAATGTTATTTAAATAGAAAGTGCTCTTCTCAAAATATGTGCAGTACTATTAAGGACTATTTTCTGGACTTCGTTTAGTGATGGTTCTCCTGGAATTGTCTTAAGGTAATCGGTGGTTCCTTTCTTTATTAGGCCTGGGACACCCACTACTACTGGGATTCTCTTTGTTTTCAGGTGCCACATCTTTTCAATCTCAATCTCCAGATCTTTGTATTTGGATAATTTCTCAAACACCTTAGCAGAAACATTCCTATCGGACGGTACACTCATATCAATGAGTAAGCAGGTGTTATTGCTCTTGTCCTTGACAATGTCTGGACGGTTTGCATGTATCGTGCGAACAGTATGGATTGGAAAGTCCCAGAGAATGGTGACATTTTCCCCTTCTGTGACTGGTTCTGGATAGTGCTCATGCCAGTTGCTTTTAGTTTCTATGGAGAAAGTATTGAGAATTTTCCAATGGAGATATTGACCAACCCTGTCGTCGCGGCTTTTATACTCATTGGATGTCAAGACAGAGCAACATGAGACAAGGTGGTCAATCGTTTCCAGCTTTTCCTCACAGAATCTACACCTTTCGTCTGCTCCGTTGTGCAATACATTGGCCTGATAATTACGCGTGAAAAGACTTTGGTCCTGAGCGGTAAGAATAAAGCCTTTCGTTTCCTCTTTCAGTCCGGAGGTCCTCAGCCACTGATGGGTCGCCGCTTCGTCCACATCAGCGTTTTTGCTTCGGGCTGCATACTATCCATGGAGGGGCTTTTCTTGCCACCTAGACTCCAATTGTTTCAAACCATTGTTTTTCGCGGCTTCCTTTGTTTTGCGGGCTATTGCCGTGGGTTGTAGATGGTTGTTGTTTTCCTTATTTAGATCTAAGTCCAGCTGGCGAGAAAATTTAGTTGACTGTTTAAGAACTGAAAGTAACTTTTTTGAATTTTCATGTACATTAACTAGTTGCAGCATCCAATCATCGGTTTTATCCAGATATTCAGAGAAACCTATAGTAGTTGTCTTGTACGACAATTTAAGTTGTATCATGCCCCTACCTCCTTTACTTCTGGGGATGTAAAGACGATCAATATCGGACTTAGAGTAATGCATTCTGTGGCAGGTGAATTGCTTTCTAATTTTTTTGTCGAGATTTCTCAATTCGTTAAGATTCCAATTAATGACGCTAAAACTGTAAGTTACTACTAGGTACTGCACAAGAGTTGATAGCAGTAATTTTGTTTTGAGAATTAAGTTCAGTTTTCATTATTAATCTAACCCTACGTAGACATTCTTTTCTGATTTTTTCTTTCATCTTGGAATGCTGTATGCCATCTCCTTCATTAACGCCTAAATACTTATGTGTTTCTCCTGTTCTAATTCCTTGATTACTGACTCATCATCTAACACAATGTTGTCTGTAGTTTCCAAGTGTCCACGCTTAAAGATAGCTTTAGCGCACTTATCCAAACCAAATTCCATACCACAATCATCGCTAAATGCCTTTACTGTTTTCAACAGTCCTTCCAGCTCACCATTATTACAGGTATATAACTTCAGTTCATCCATGTAAAGCAAATGATTTATCTTCTTATTACCGATTTTGTATCCATATCCTGTATCGCTCAAAATTTGAGACAGAGGTATAAGTGCCATGCAGAATAAAAGAGGGGAGAGAGAGAGTCACCCTGGAAAATTCCACACCTTATGCGCACTCCATTAGCAGTCAAAATTCCCTTAGAGTGGGAGAGGGTAAGGTTAGTTTCCCATAGCATCATAGAATTTCTAAGAAAGTTAATTAGTACAGGGGAAACTTTGAAAGTTTCAAGACAACGTAGGATTCAGGAATGAGGAACACTATCAAAAGCCGTTTTGTAATCTATCCAGGAACCAGTCAGGTCTTTTTGTTTGGTTTTGGCATTTTCTAGTATCATTTTATTAATCAGCAATTGATCCTTGCAAGCATACGATCCTTTCCGACAACCTTTCTGTTCAATTGGGAATATATTGTGATCTTCCATGTGTGAATAAGTTCTTTCAGTGAGAATTGTATTTGTTTGTAGTGAGTTTGTAAGAGGTCGACAGGCAGGAAATTAAGCGATAGTTTTTTTTGGTTTACTGTTTCGTTATTTTTTGCGGAAATATGTGGTACCTAGGCAAAACCATTTGGGTGCTGTTGTTGGGTCTGTAATCAGTTTGCTGAAGTTTAGTGCTAGTTTTTCATGTGCTGAGTGTAAGGTGCCAAGCCAGAAGTTCGGGATTTGATCAATTCCTGGCAATTTCCACTTGTGAGTTTTCTTAAGAGCTCTACGTACTTTGTCAACTTGTATGTCTTCCCATCCCTGTTCAGGGATATCATTTGTATTGCTTTCCAAATTATTCAACCATTCAGAGTTTTCGTTATGTCCTTTCTCTTTTTCCCAAATATTTTTCCAGAATTCTCGTACTTGTTCTTCTGACGGTATTTCATTTACACTTATGTCTGACTTTCCTATTTCTCTGTAAATTTTTTTGGCGTCTGTTTCAAAGATTTTATTTTGTCTGTAGAATTTATTCCGTTTAACGTACCTTAGCACTCGCTGAGCCTTAACTTGTAGTTTTTGCTTTAGTTCTTCCTTGATGGCTGGTATATGCTCTTTCCTTTCGATTTCATACCTTCGCAATACCTTTCTAGCCTTACCAGATCTTATTTCTTTATCCTTTTGAAGTTCTTCTGCCAAAGAGATTTCTTTTATAAGATTCCCAATTTCTTTATCAATTTTTACTTGCCATTTAGGTTTACTTGTTTTACGTACATTATTTTTCTTTCGTTTAGGTTTTACACCACACTTTTTCTGGAATATTTTTCCTGTAGCATATATTAACTCATTCAGTTCAGTCAAATTTGGTTCTATCGTTACAAAGTTGTTTTAGGGCTGTATTGCCAAAATCCATGATGTTTCTGTATTTGTTGGAATGACGGATTTTCAATAAAGACTCTCGATCCTTAATGTCTGTATGCTGGACAATAGACAATTCCTCTAAGATTTCCGTTGTCATCTCAATCATTTCCTCATGGTTCAACTCCCGTTCCTGCTCTTCATAATTCTCCAAACCTTGTCCAAGAACATTTTCCTCAGTATCTACATTCACAACACATTCCTGAACCTCCTCAGCTTCCTCTTCCGGGCCATTTTCTCGAGTATCGTTTAAAAGTTTCCTTAATTTGTGCAATTTCAACATCTGTCAATTTCTTGCTGCGCATTATATATCTTCTTACGTTTGCTAAATTATTTGCGTCTAAGCCTTCCATTTTGTCACTCTCACTGTTACGTGAGCACCATGTAATAAAAGTGTCCTCAGTGTTGTTTGTTTGAGGTTTTTCAAATGCGTCATCATCATCATATTCGGTTTAACGTCCGTTTTACATGCTAGCATGTGTTGGACGTTGTTGTTGTTGCGTAATAGAAACAATACAATACTTCCTTGTACTCTTCCCTGGTCCATCTTTTTCTGTTTCGCTTTTGAATTTTCTTTGGTGGTGAGCCAGCAGGGTCAGGGGTAGGGTTTCTCCCTTCCTGGTGACCGTGCTGACCGTTATTTGGGGAAGAGGTAGACCTATCAGCAAATGTTTCGAAATCCTCAGCCTGTTCAGTCACTGAGGCACACGCCCCTGGTTGATCCGCGCGACGGGCGATGCGGCATAATTTCCTTTTATTTCTAGTCCACGCGGGTCAACAGATTTACCCCCGCCGGATGCCAACCCGGTACTTCATGGTCTCGGGGAGAGCTAACAGGTACTACACCTTGCCCAAGGGTGACCAAGAGGTAGTTGTGGCAAAGGGTAACCTCATTCGCCCACGTCGAAACTCTACAACCGGATGCAGTTTATCGTCATACCCAGGACGATTATTATTATTATTATTATTATTATTATTATTATTATATTGAGTGGTGGAGCAATACCAGCCAATGGGGGCCTCAGGGGTAGAAACCCCAGCAAACCCATCCGACTCCCAGCCCGATAAGGGTAAGCTGGGTGCATGCATCACACCTAAGTGTGTGCAATATTGATGTTAATAAAAATACAACACATGACCTTGCAGGTGGAGCCTGGTTAGGTTTCCCAGTTTAGGTGACCCATTCTGCTTAAAATGGTCTCCGTAGCGAGGCCTCACCCAAGACCTCAGGACTAAGTAACAAGTACGAACTCGGTACTCAGCCCTTTAGAACTTGAGATCCACGCTGACGACACCTAGATATGATGCTCCCCCACTACTCCCGCCCGTTGAGCATAAATGCGTGATGTGTCAGCCGTTTCGGGACATGCACAACTGGTTAAGGTCAGGCAACTGACTGGCAAGTCTGCGGTTTGAGCGTGATTATTATTATTATATATTTTCTTTCTTTGTTTTTGACTTGTAAGTCAAGATCAAACATCGGGCTACTACCAGTAGCCTGAGGTGAGTGAAATTGGAAGTTATTGTTTTCATTATTTTGAAATTTAAGTTTTTCAGGATAATATTTCTATTATATGTAATAAGACAATTCAAGAACAATGTACTTCTTCGTACTGCAGGGACAGGCACAAATAACAAAACTAATCACAAACATTGATTATGAATTTTCAACGTGACATACAGAAAGTAGACTAAACAAACAAAACCAAACCAAAATTGATTCACTAAACAATCATTGCTAGAACTTCACGAACATTAAATATATTTTTAACACACAAAAAGGAAACGGTTTAGTTTCAAATGGTCTACTTTTCATACTCAATGCTCTTCTTAGTAGATGTGCCGTACCACTTAAAACTATCTTTTGTATCTCATATAAGGAGGGGGTTCCTGGGATTTTCTCTAACAATTGTTTTTTTCCCTAATTTATCATGCCTAGTGCACTTACCACAACTGGTATTGTGGTCGTTTTGAGGTGCCACATTTTTTGGATCTCTATCTCCAAATCTTTGTATTTGGAGAGTTCCTTAAACACTTTGACAGATACATTTCTATCTGACGGCACACTCATGTCAATCAGGAGACAGGTGTTATTTTTCTTGTCTTTGATGACAATGTCAGGTCGATTGGCCTGAATAGTGTGGTCAGTGTGAATTGGGAAATCCCACAAGATGGTGCATTTTTCTCCTTCTGTTACTGGTTCGGGGTGGTGTTCGTACCACTTACAGGTATTGGTATCATATCAAAGTGTTGGCAGATTTTTCAGTGAAGATACTGACCAACCCTGTCGTGTCGATTTTTGTACTCTACCGGTGTTAAGATAGAGCAGCCCGAAACTAGATGGTCAATCGTCTCTACTTTATCATCACAGAACCTGCACGTTGCGTCGGCGCCATTATGTAAAACATTAGTCTGGTAATTTCGCGTGAATAAGCTTTGGTTTTTCGCAGCAAGAATAAAACCTTCAGTTTCCCCTTTCAGTCCAGAGCTCGAGAGCCACTGATAGGTTGCGATTTTATCTACATCAGCGTTATTGGCTCGGGTCGCAAATTGTCCGTGGAGGAATTCCTCTTGTCACTTAGATTCAAGATGTTTCAAACCAGTCTTTTCTGCTAATTTTTTAGCCTTACGAGCACACTCTGTCGGTGTTATTAGAATGTCTATTTCAGTATCAATATTAAGCTCATGAGAAAATCTTTCAGATTCCTTCACAACAGAGTGGAGAGTCTTCGAATCTTCATGTAAATTCACTAGTTGCAGCATCCAATCGTTTGTTGTATCTAGGTATTTACATAATCCTATTGTGCTTGTTTTATAACTGAGTTCTAGTTGGATCATTTCCCTTCCTCCATCTTTTCTTGGAATATATAAACGATCTACATCTGATTTTGGGTGATGCATTCTATGACATGTAACTTGTTTTCTTATTTTCGTATTCAACTTTTTCAGGTCACTCAAATTCCAGTTAATGATATTAAAGCTATACGTTACTACGGGTATTGCAAGTGTATTAATAGCCGTTATTCTATTCTTAGAGTTTAGTTCGGTCTTCATATTCATTCTTACTCTGCGTATGCATTCTTTCCTAATTTCTCTTTCATCTTGGCATGTTGTATACCATCTCCTTCATTAACTCCAAGATATTTATAAGTGCCCTCTTGGTCCAATTCCTTAATTACGGTGTCCTCATCTAATACTAAATTGTCGGTCTTGACTAACTTACCACGTTTAAAGGAAGCTTTAGCACATTTATCCAAACCAAACTCCATTCCAATGTCATCGCTAAATGCCTTTACTGTTTTCACTAGTCCTTTAAGCTCTCCATCATTGCTGGCATAAAGTTTTAAATCATTCAAGTAAAAAAGATGATTTATTTTTCAATTGTTGAACTTATAACCATAACCTGTAATGTTTAGAAGTTCTGAGAGAGGTATGAGGCTCATGCAAAAAAGAAGAGGAGAGAGGAAGTCACCCTGAAAAATTCCACGTTTGATTTGCATCCCATTAGAAGACAAAATACCATTAGAATGGGAGAGGAGGAGATTAGTTTTCCATAGCGACATCGAATTGTGGAGAAAGTTGATCAACATAGGAGAGATTTTGAATATTTCGAGACATTTAAAGATCCATGAGTGTGGGACGCTATCGAAAGCTTTCTTGTAATCAATCCAAGTGGTATGTAGATTCCTATGCTTAGCCTTTGAGTTCCCTAGGATCATCTTGTTGATAAGTAATTGGATCCTAACGCCCATATGACCTCTTCCGGCAACCTTTTTGTTCTATTGGAAAGATATGATGATCATCCAAATGTGAGTATGTCCTTTCAGAAAGTATTGACGTTAACAATTTATAAGACGTAGTTAAGCATGTAATCAGCTGGTAGTTTTGGGGGTTCGCAGTATCATTTGTTTTCGGAAGCAAGTAGGTTGTACCTAGACAAAACCATTCAGGTATTGGCTCAGGCTCTGAAACTAGTTTATTTAGACATTGAGCAAGTTTCGAATGCATAGAATATAAAGTATCCAACCAAAAATTGGAAACTTGATCTACGCCTGGAACTTTACAAAGAAAAAAAGCTATTGGTTGGCGTCAGAAAGGGCATCCGGCCAAGAAATTCCTCACTGCCAAATCAAAGTCCCTCTGAAGGCCACCGTCTGAGCCCCAAATACTGGGGACCTTAAAACTAAAAAAAAATTGTCAAACCCCAGACGCTGGGAAAAGAAGACGTAAAACCGTGCAGTAAGTAAGTAAGTAAGCTTCATATATATATATTTCATTTTACTGTAGCATTTATACAATTCAAAAAAGTAATCGGTTTCAAACACTGAGACAAGATTACTCCTACATAAAAAGTATCATATTACAAGAAAACTGATTACCGATTCAAACTACATTGGGTTCAAAGACTTCCCATGCTTTGAGAGTTACAAGTTACAAATTCACGATTCACGAATTACGAGTAAATACTAACTGGCCTACAGCAGGATGCATTTCAGGTTACATCTGACTTTAAGTTACAAAAATATATTATTTAAAACTTAAGGAAGGTTTTGCAAATCTTAACAGTTCCACTCGTAACTATATTTTGCATTTTATTTATATGTTTCGCCGTTTCTTTCTTCTCGAAACCAAGTTCTTCCATTACTTTTTGCAGACATGTTGGGACATATCCAAGTGCCCCGATGATGATTGGTAGCATTTTAAACCGATAGTCGGGATACATTATCTGCATGTTTCTCAGTAGTGGTGCGTAGTTGTTCATCTTTTCGTCGATCTTGTTTCCGATATTGATGTCAGTTGGGCAGCTGAATTCGACAATAGAGCAAACTTTCGTAGATTTGTCCCATATGATCATGTCAGGTTTGTTGTGTGGTGTTTTCGTAATGGTTTTGATTGGTAGGTTCCACCAGTACTCGACATTGTCTATTTTTAACACATACTCGGGATCTCGTTTCTCAAAGTAGTTGTGTTCAGGGTGGTTCATTCTTATGACTGCCTTCAGCACGTACTTTGCAAGAGCATCATGTCGGAGGGGTAGATAGTATCTTGCTGACATTTTCGGGCAACCATTGGTTATATGGGTTACGTCCTCTATGCTGATATGGCACAATCTACATTTGTTGTCATTGATTTGTTGGCGTTTATGCTGGAGGTATCTTGTTGGGAGCTCCTGGTCAATGATACTGTCTAGGTAGCTGTTAAAGTGTGATGTTGTACTGCGATTTTTCGTTCGTTGTAGGCTCGTTTTGTGGTCTATCTTGTTGTCATCTTTAAGTTTTCGTTGAAAATAGCCATGTACTTTTTTGTTGGTATATCTCTCAATTCGTTGTTCAGTTTTCTGGAGAGTGAATTTTCGGCTAAGATTTTTGGGTTTTTCATTTTGTTCTTGGATAATATTGGTTTGTTGCAGCAGCTCATCAGCGATTCTTTTAATCGAGTCAATTTCGCATTCGTTAATATATTTAAGGATTTCGTTACGTGCAAAGTTTAATTTCAGATGTTGATGTACCGCTATTATTCTGCTTTCGAACAACGTTCTAACGTTTCTAAGACCTCTCCCCCCTTTGTTTCTGTTAATATATAGCCTGTCAACATCTGAGTTCGGGTGGAAGTTTCCAGTCATCGATAGCATTTTTCTGGTTTTTACGTCCAACTGTTCAATTTCTGCTATTGTCCAGTCTATTATTCCAATAGTTGGTGTGATAACTGGTACTGCAAAAGTGTTATGTGCAGTCACTTTGTTGTAGTCAGAAAGTTCAGAATTCCAGATTTTCTTCACTCTTCCTAGATATTCTTTGGATATTCGTTGTTTATTCAACGGACCAACGTACGAAATGTTTTCATCAATTCCAAGGTACTTGTACTGATCATCGGTTGCAAGTGGTGCTATCTTCAAGCCGTTGACTTCTAGGTGCTGGTTGGATTCGACCATCTTTCCCTTGTTTATTTGAAGGTAAGCGCATTTATCAGTAAGTATTATAAGTACTATATTATATATTTATAAGTAAGTATTTATAAGTAAGTAAGTAAGTAAGTAAGTAAGTAAGTAAGTAAGTAAGTAAGTAAGTAAGTAAGTAAGTAAGTAAGTAAGTAAGTAAGTAAGTAAATAAGTAAGTAATGTCGCTAAAACTTTCCATTCTGTGTTTAGGAATCGTTCATGTTTTCAAAAAACAACAACGGTATTAAGAGTTCACAACTTATGAGCTTTCCTTACAGCATTCAACGCATTTCAAAATAACACCATGCATAAACAATATTTTATATAAAATTCAATTGAATTCGTCTCTTATAGTTTCACTGCTTAATTCAAAAAAGTAATTCGTAATATTTATCTAACTCATAGTAACGTCGGGCAGTTCTCGCTAGCCCACTACTGCCACATACAGATAGTCTTTTGTTTACCCTCAACACCAACATTTAGATATAAATGTGAGACGTGGTAGTCATTTGATCAGTTATAATTCTGCATGCGATAGTTATTAAGAAAAATACGAGTTCAGTACTCCTCTACCGTCTTGTCTCCACCAATACTGCGCCAGGCAAGCGTCAATCTCCCAATCACCAAAGATGTTAACTCTTTGCGCTTCAATTTTCCGTAAAATAATCAACTCTGATCCTGGAATTTTCGCAGAATTCTAGCTCGAGTATAGTAAACAAAAGATCATTTATCTGCAGCATTACCCCCAAATTGTTTCTTGTCATGTTTACATCTCACATTCCTAACTTTACAACCAGTTATTCCTATCCCTCTTTACACCAAAGACCTTCCAAATAAAAAATATTCTGTGTTACGCTAGAATTTGTGCAGGGTGACTACGAGAGTCAATCAAACTCTTCTGCTACTCATCTTAATTTATAACATTTTAAGGCAACATGGATTCTTCAACTCATATGTTCAATGCCTCTCTCAAGATTATCTTTATGCACATTTAGTGATCACTTTTTCCTTTTCCAAGGTTATAAATTACCGAAGAAAATTAAATGTTGGCTCTCCATTAGCACCAGATCCAAGAAGTGCAAATTAATACGAAAAATATATGCTCTAATCCTCAATTCTATTAATATCATCGTGACCGTTTACCTCCATCAACTACTTAAGTTATTATACAATTAATTTGGATATATTTAATTACATATCTGAAATAGTACCAGTGAATAAATAACACTACAAAGCAATACAAAAATAAACAAAATCCTTATTTTTAACAGATGTCATAAATACATATAACAGGGTAATTAACAATGTTCCTCACCTCCCATACGAACTGTAATCACACCATCCTAAAAACATAAAAAAAGCTAAAAGATTGATTGACTGGAGGAAAAGTCTCTTGAGGACGGGATGGGGGTGGGGGGAAGGAAAAGACAGAAAGATACGAAGTGTGAAGTGTGATCGAAATAAAATGAAAAAGCGAGATAGATAGATAGATAGATAGATAGATAGATAGATAGATAGATAGATAGATAGATAGATAGATAGATAGATAGATAGATAGATAGATAGATAGAGAGTGTGTGAGAGTGTGTGTGTGTGAGAGAGAGAGAGAGAGAGAGAGAGAGAGAGAGAGAGAGAGAGAGAGAGAGAGAGAGAGAATTAAAAGAACACAAAAATATATAATTTTATACATATAAATATACATAGATAGAGAGATAGATATATAGAGAGAGAGATAGATAGATGTATAGATGTAGAGATATAGATATAGAGAGATAGAGAGAGAGATAGATATATAGAGATAGAGATATAGAGAGAGATAGATAGAGAGAGAGA
>RDPX01000055.1:2234029-2261498 GCA_003991215.1 Morbakka virulenta
CCCTTTCACCTCGTCTAATTTCCAAAACAGCACACTTATCTAACCCAAACTCCATCCCAATGTCCCTAGAGTAAACCCTCACCACCTCGACCAATGCCTCCAACTCACGTTTACTCCGTCCAAATAGCTTCAAGTCGTCCATAAACAATAAATGATTGACCAACACCCTACCGTGACTGAAGAAATATCCAAGCTTCTCTCTGTTGAGTAAAATACTCAGCGGGATCATTGCAATAACAAAGATCAAAGGGGAAAGGGAGTCACCTTGGAATATTCCCTGATTGATGTTAACTTCACCAAGCACCTCGTTATTAGCCGTCAGTACTGTCTTCCATTCAGCCATACTTCCTTTCAGCAAACTCTGCACATTCTCTGCAACTCCAACCATGTCCAGCATCTCCAAAATCCAACTGTGAGGGACCATATAATAAATATACCTAAATAACTAATCTTGTGTAACACCAGTAGAAATATATATCCACCATTGTGAATAGGTGCGAATGAGGACACATGGCTTATTGGTTAGGTATGCAACTGCACCGTAACCAAGAATTCCAGGTTTGATTCCCTGGGCGGACGACTTTGGAACTTCACAAAAGAAAAAGCCATTGGTTGGCATTGGGAAGGGCATCCAGCCAAGAAATTCCTCACTGCCAAATCCAAGTCCCTATGAAGGGCACTGTCTGAGCCCCAGTTACTGGGAGGAAATGATGTGCACCCCCACAAAAAAGTTGTGTATAGGTGCGAATGTTTGTTCGTGATAAAACAATAATCAATCAGCTATTAAATCAGTAATACAATTTAAGCACCAGGACTAATTGTTTTGTTGCGTGGGTAACATAAAATATCTAAGAGTATTTGAAAAAACAGCAAACGGAAAGGGTTAGTTAAAGTAAAAAAGCATTAAAAAGTGCAGCTTTGATCTGTCTTAATGGAATATAAAATACTGAAGAAATAGCAGCACTTTTCAATATATTTTACTTTGTGAAATGGGACCCTAAAAAATCCTTTGAACCTAAAAAATCCTTTGAACCTAAAAAATCTTTGGTCCAGTGCATTCAACCTACTTTGGTCTGCGATGAATGACCGGTTATTGTATACAAGTAAAATCTAAATTCAAAGTAACTTCAGGCTCAATTACAAGTACAGATCTCTATAATAAGTACAAGTAGAAATAATAACATTACTTACAGCATATTCAACATCGAAGTCCTCGGGGCAGTAGCCGTCATCTCCTAGGGTTTCAAAAAAGTAACTTAGGTCTTCAAGCGTTTCATTCACGATTCTCTCGAATGTTACCAAATCTTTAAAGGAGCTAATTGACAAGGAGACAAGTGTGGATATATAATTATCAATCAAACAGAAATGTTGAATGGAAAGGATATAATCAATATGGAGTGTTTATCCAAAGAAGACACTCAGATCTTCAACCGTTTCACCCAATATTCTCTAAAATGTTACCAAATCTTACGAAAGGATCTCATTATAATGCTGACAAGAATGGGCATTTTCATTTACGCACAACACAGAAATGTGATGGTAACATAATATTGATAAAACTCTAATGTAAAAATGTAAACCAGTCCTGTTATTCCATTACTTCTCAGAAAACAAATGATAGTTCATAGAACCATACCAACAAAAGGCAAAAAATATAACATTCATAACTGATGGATTAGGGGGATTCAATTCTGAATTGACCTTCTTTCAAACAAGGGAGAACTTTCTGTACTTCCGCAAAATTTAAACTGACCAAACGATGATTTCAAAATTTTGCAATTATCTGTCTGGTCTTTTCATCGGAGTTTATCACTAATGGCACCAAATTGTCAGACTTGCATTCAAAACTCTGCTAATTAATTATTACCATGCTAAATTATTATCATTATTATTAATGCGATTTTCCTTTTCATATGTCTTTGATTGACCATCTTAACCAGAGCTCAACCAGAGACGTTGAGCAAGGAACGTTGTGATTTTCTTTTCCACTTTTTGTGTTATTTTTGTATTGTGAGACAGTTCATATGAAAATAGCCTTTTGATTTCAGGTATAAAAATGAATAAATTTTGTATAAAAAATTTCTATGTTCATATAAAGACGTTTTGTTCTAGTTGCAGTAAAGCTGCAATCATTGTCTTGCTAAACTGTGAAATAGGTTGACAACTCTTGTGCAATGTGATTGTCAGTACTTTATTTTGTATTTCTAGGATACTGGGTGATCCAAGAATTTTTTTGGTGTTATTTCCAGTTCCTTTTCCCATCATACTATGAGCTCTGACTGTCAATGACCATGATAGTTTTCAGGTGCTAAATCCTTTCATTTTCCACCTTCAGATCTTTATACTTTAGTTGTTTTTCAAATTCCTTGCCCGAGATATTGTTAGGAATGTGTGCTGCTATGGAAATAGACAGGTTTTGCTTTTGGTGTCTTTAACAAACATGTCAGAGCACCTGGCTATAATGGTTGGGTCAGTGTGAATGGTTATGTCTTATAAAATGGTAACTGATCCTATTTCAGTGGAAGGTCCTGGGTGATGCTTATACCAATTCATTTCAGTCTCCTTGTTAAAATGGTTGAATATCTTCCAGTGGGTGCTATCATATACTTTATTATGTCTTGAACTATTATTTCAGTGCATGTATGGACCATCCTGGTACTATATGGTTGATAGTATTAATTGATTTCGCATTTACATTTTAGGTCAGCACCATTTCTGGTAATAATAATTGTGTAGTTTCTTGCATAGCAACACTAGTCTTGGGATGCAAAGATAAAAACTTCTGTCTTGAATTTACTTCCAAAGCTTCACAACCACCAGTGGATTTGTGCTTTGTCTATATCTGATGGGTTAGTTAGAGTTGGGGGATTTCCATGAAGCTGCTTCTTTTGCTATCAAGAATTCAACTTTTCCATTGCTTGTTGGTTGGTCTTGTCCAGTTTGTTAGTTTAGTTGGCAGATGGGGATTTTCATTATCCTCATTAACTACAACTTCTAAGTAGAGTTCTCTAATAAATTTTCTGGCTTCTTTATGGATCGAGTACAAATTTTTGCCAGTTTCATGAGCTTGAATCCATTTCATCATCCACCCCTGGTTTGTGCCAAGGTGCTTTAGAAGACTTATGAAGATTGTTCTGTGTGATCTTATAACTTTGACCAAGCCTATTTCACCTCCTCTCCTGGGTAAGTATAGGCGATCAACACCAGCTTTAGATTGATGCATGAAGTGGAGCAGTGGCTTTTAATCATTTTCCTAGTTTCTACATCCAGTCCTTACAAGTCTTAAATTGTCAAGTTTGAGATATTTAAGGTCTACTGTACCAATTTGGCTGGTACTTCAAGTTACTTCTTCTCAGACACTGATGGGTTTTTACTTTTCTCTACATTACCTTTAATAATGTGCTTTGGAAACTTCCCAAACAACTGGTTTTAAGCCCACCAATTCATCATTATTTTCATGCTCTTGCTCTTGGCCATTTTTTACTGTCTGAAGCAGCTTTATGGTAGTATAATTGGCAATATTGTTACCGGGAATTCAAATTATTGTTTGTACTTATTTGGCTCTTTTATGATGGCATGCAGCTTCTTATTTTTACACCACAGTCATATCATCCAATTATTGTCATTATAAAGGTACATTTGCATAGGAGCCATGGCTTAATGGTTAGTACAGTTGCACGGTAACCAAGGGGCTCTGTGTTCAATTCCCCCAAGAGGACAAGGAGAATTTGGAACTTGAAAAATGCCATTGGTTGGCATCATGAAGGCCATCCAGCCAAGAAATCCTCACTGACAAAACAAAGTTCCTCTGAAGGGCACTGTCTAAGCCACAATTGCTGGGGAAAAATGACGTTAAAAACAAAAAATAAACAAAAATAAACGAGGTACATTTGCAGTCCAGTGGCAGTATTCTCATGGACCATTCTGAAACCTATTAGCTCTCTCCTTCTTCTTGACCTGGTAAATCGAGTCCAGGTATACCAGATTATCAGTGATGCATTCTACTTATGATTGTCAATTTTCTTGTTTTAACATTTATTCTCCATAGGTCTTTCAAATTCCAAATAATGATGGTAAAACTGTACTGTATAACAGGTACCATGAGTAAATTGACAGTTCTACTCTGTTCTGAAAATCAAGTTCCACTTATAAAACCATTTTTATCCATAGGTATTATTTTCTACTGGCTTTCTCTTTTACAGTCTCATGTTGAATCCCCCTTTTTAAATGTACCCCTTAAGTATTTATAAGTATTTTCTTAATCAAATTTTTGAAACACAATTTCCTGAACCAACCTTAATAAATAATGTAAAAGTTAGTTTGCTGTGCTTAAATTTAGCCTTAGGAAATTTGTGCAATGCCAATTCCATGCTGATATCATCATTAAACATATTTACCATTGCTAAGAATCTCTTCAATTCTTCCATATCCACAATAGTCCCTATAATTCAATATCATTGCCAAAGTCTCTTTAGTCAAGTGCCCCCTTGGCTAAAGAGCCCCTTTATGCCAAGCAGGGCTTTTTCTTTTCAACTTTACCTGGATTATTTTGATTTTCAATCTTTATATTTTTTCACTACCTCCTTCACCTTACTTTACAATTGGTGCTAGCATAAGAATACTGTCTTTAAACACAGAAGGAATTTCTATTCTAAATGTGAGTACCTATCACATCTCCTCAAGAAATATGATGCAGATGTTGCTCTCCCACAAGAAACTCAACTTGATGATAATGCGCCTCCATCCACATACAAGATTACAAAATACATTGAAAATCAACAGAACCACAGACAGTATGGTATATCACATGTGCTAGACTGGCAGGCCAAGTCACTGATAAAGGAGACTCAACAGAAACCAATGGCACTCACTGGTCACTAAATCTCAGCACGTGACGTACAAGGACAAACCAAGACATATTGGCTGTATAGAAACTGATCTTCCTAAATCCAGTGTTAAACAATACTGTGCAATGCTACAATGCAAGAGGGCAGATACATGATATAATATAACATGCTTTCTACTATACCCCCTCCCCCCCCCAAAAAAAAAAATCTAACATTTTGTTGGTTTCCAAAAATGTTTCGATTTCTGACTCACATGATGCACAGATCATGATGTGTGTGTTACCGATTGTAAACTGCAAAAAAGACATTAATCAAATGTCAAATAATCATAAAAACCCTACATATGTGATCAAGCTGTTATGAACTATAATTTATTATTATGATTTATTATGAACTATGATTTGCCAAGAACTCTGAACTTCTAATTTGGTCTGTTGGACTTCCTGTTGTGATTTGTATTTAGGTCAGCGGTTTCACTGTATCAACTGCCATTTTGTAAACTCGTGATGTAGCATCCATTGATAGCTCAGTAAAGCCTAGTTTTTACGGCAATCTTTGTGTTTTTATTCATTACACAAGCATGATGCAGTTGCAAACATGTGGGTGACGATCATTGCTGACAGACACAATGATACACAAAAGAAAGGCAAGGAAACAACAAAAAACTTACAAAAACAATCATCCCACACTTTCTCCGCCATCCAAATCAGAAAACTGTGTGAAAAAAACATCACATCCTGTGTTGTAGATTGATGGGAATTTGTAAAGAAAATGAAAGTGGTGAACATACAAGTTGCATGACAGGCATGAGCAGTGGCTCACAAAGAATGAAGACTATGCATTATTTCACCACCAATCAGTCCATTTGATTGCTTTTCTAAGCAATCAAATGGACTGATGGCAGATGGCTTCTGGTTCCAGATCAAAATTTTCTTGAGGTATTTTATGCAACTGTCAGTCTTCTGTTCTTTTTACATTACAATGAGTGTTTGCATAGTGCAGTGCTGTATCGGAAATGTCCATTCAATGTGATACTTTTGTATGTGGCTTCTATTTATTTGCTTCCAATATATGGCATATCTTGAAAAAGTAAATGGTGTCTATGTTTCTACAATGGTGAATAAGAAATGAGGTTGGGGAAGACCAAGAATGAAAAGGATGGAGAAAATCAAGATAGTTGCAGTAACCAAACCTAATCTTTGAAGGTGGAAATAATAGAGATTAATAGTGGCTGAAGAAATAGGCTAATGTGAATAATAATAAGGCAATGTCTGCACTCTTGTGATGTAATGATAGGTTCTCTGTTTTGTTAGCAGCATGATATCTCATGTTGATAAATAAAATACTACTTATAAAATTCCTTGAGATTCTGTCCATTCCTGTGTGACCACTGCAGTTCTTTTATAACAATTTACCTAGGCATATCATTGGAGAATACATCCACACTCTGTTTTAAACTCAAGCAGGGTTTAGTACTATAAATGAATTGTGGTATGCAAGTATCATGGCAATACTATAGTATATTGAACTTGTGCTCAAGTATTTTTTCATAAACTGATATTATATTGGTTCTGGGTTGAGTTTTAGTTTTGCTTCTTAATTTTTTAGACTTAAAACTATGTGTTACACAGTTTAGACTGATTGGAGCTCAGCCAAAAAAAGTCTAACCTGAGCAAACTAACTTGAAATAAATTTAATATGCACTGCAGGTTATATGCCCAAAATAACAATTTGATGCATAACAAGATTTAACATATATAAACATGAAAAGACAAAAACAATATAAAGCACTGGTAATGTTTGTCATAAAACACTACATGACTACAATAAGCTAAAACTTTTAAAAAAATAAAATAAAAACTTACCTTGTCATTGAAAAATTTCTACATGTTGTTTTAGTCTGTATATAGTAAGACCCAATCTGTTTTTTCTTTAAAAAAGGTAATTTTGTGTCAGTTAATTGAATTGTGAAATTTATTTAATTAATACTATATCATCAAATAATTTCAGAGGGGAAAACATGATCAATGCACTAAATACACAACAATATTCTAAAAGATAAACTTTCGGAATTGATGCTCTTCCAGCAAAATGCATCTTTTCACTGCCTGACAGAAACACTCCAATAATATTGTAAATAGTATTGGTTCAAACATGTTTCTGATCAGTTAGCTGTCTTGTGAATAAATGGCAATAACCTGCCAATTACATAATTGGACAGCTAATTTTATGAAAGTTTGTAATGATGTCACTGATTATAATAATGGTAACAAATACAAAAAAATTATAAGAATTAAATAAAATTTTCAATAAATAAATCTCCATGTGGATGACACAATAAATCGTAATAAATCTGAATGAGTTATGAGGGTCTGGCCAATGGGGGTATATGATTATGTTGAATTGGTTTAAAGACCACTGTTTATATTAATTCAAATTAAACTCTAAATATCATAATTTATATCAATTTAAATCAAGTTATATCCTGAAAAGGTTTTCCTTTTTTTCATGAATATATTTTACTTCAAAAATGACAACCAGGTTGGGGCAGGTTTTCAGCTGAAAGGAAGCTAAGGTTATCAAAGAGAGAGAAGTGATGAGATTTGATAATACAAAACTTTGTATTTCACAAAGGCATACTTGCGTTGATAAAGGAGTCGACAGTCTTTTCGTCACGGAAAAAAATAATTTGTTTACCTTCAAAATTGTCTAGTATAAGTAGGGGTAAAAAATTAATCTTTTTTTATCATTCATCAACTTGGATGCACCATTTCTTTTAAATGCAATGTTATTACCTTAAAATTTATTCAGGCTCTTTCTTCCAGCCCCCATTCCAACCAGTTCTATCAAAATTTGGAGTGTCTGCTCATGCAAGGTACAAGGTGGGCTAACAACTGAGAGCCTGGCATTTCTGATCGAAAATCTTCCATTTTAAAGTTGGATCTGTAGTAATTTTTGAAAATCTCTAAACATTACTTGGGGCTAATGAACAAAATAAATCACAACTTTAGCAAATCACACAAAACGAACTTTTGTTTCACCTACGGTTATTTGCCTTTGGTTCCAAACTTACCGGCAATTGTATGTCCTCTTTATTATTTACTCTACGTTCGGAATTATGTTCAATATTAAAATGTGCATATGACAAAAATCGTTCAGTGCGTAAAATTTTAGAATCAAAACCACTTTTCCTTAAAAATAGATTGGGGCAACCGGTTAAACAACAAATACCCCTTCTGGTAGCCATTCTTGTCCCAATCAAGATAAATCCAATATCAGAAGTGAAAATGTTGTTGTTGTCTGCACTTACCAATAAGATGAAGCCGAGGCTAGATATCAAACTCGTAGTGAGTTACCTGTGGAGGTGTTGACGGTTGCCGTTGGCTGCCATATTTTCAACTTCAAGCAAAGGTAAAGGGAAGTCAACAGGTGCCAAACATTCTGACTCTTTGAAATTAACTTTGGTCACACGACGCGTTGTTTGAAATTGATAGCTTTGAAATTAACCTTGTCCTGAGAAGCTTTTTGTTTGAAAGAAGCCTCTCTGGAATTCCACATACTTGTTTTCCTCCTTAAGAACAGGTGGACCTTTTGGCTATCAAAGTGACCTCCCTTTCTTTCACTTTTGTCAAAAGTTGAAGCATTAACCTCTGCAAAGAGGCATGGGTACTCAGACGGACATGTGTTTCAAGTAAACTAAATACAGATAGACAATAAGATTGTTAAGCTTCCTACGAATTGGTCCAAAGCTGGCCCAAGTATTACAATGCGATACAACCGCGTTAAAATGTTCAAAATAAACAAAATAAGTGCATCTGTTAAATAAATGAGTATTCTAATTCGACTGATGTTCATTAAAAAAACTTACTCTTTTAAATATGCAAATAAAAATTTGGAAAACAAGTGTTCAGTGTGTATCGTAATGTAAAATACTTATTTATAAATACAATTTAATGTAATGTAATTTCGTAGTTGTTTTGATGTTTTGCCGCCATTCAGGATAGCGGCCAATTTACAAGTTTGCCTCACTTCGAAGCGATGGAGGATCCAATCTTTCCCCTTCCTAATTATTTCTTATGGGTCATTCAAATAGTACGTAACGCAAAAAAAAGGACATTTTAACCCCACCCCCACCCCCCATGTAACGGCATGTCACGCTTTAGCTGATACCCCCCTCTTTGTTACGTAACATTTTTTACGTGGACACCCCCCTAAAATAAGGAAAACTACAGCATAGTGCAGGATAGATAGATGGTACTAAATGGATCATTGATGACACGCTTTTAACACAACAATATAACTTTTGCTTAATATTAAACAAATAAACTAGAACAAAACAATGCAACCAAGTTCAACAGGTCAGATCACTTAATAAAACGAAAAAAAAGTACAAAAAAACTCAGTCTTCAGTTGCGTCAGACCAGATTGGCTCTATATCGTTGGTGTCAATTATTGGAGTACCAAAGTCATTTTCTGCCTCATCCACATTTTCTGAATTTTCAAGAGCTTCAGTATCAATGTCGTCCATCGCAACCCACTCCTTTTCTTGAAAGGCCATTACACACAACAGTTCCCGTTGCCGACGGACAGCAATTCGTAATGGTCGCACTCGCTCGGTTTCATTTTGAGTAGGCCCCTCGTTTATTCTGCAAATACCTCCATGAATTGACTTTGCTTTAAGGGACGAAAAGTATAAACCACACTTGGAACACACTCGCCTTTTAATCACATCTTGCTTTACAGATGGACAGGAATAATCATATGGTATTCCTTTAGGAAATTTTTTTGCAGCTCGATCGGGTTTCAAGGTGTTTTGCATCGAAATATTCTGAAACAGCGACAAGTAGGTAGCATCTTTGTCATCTTTTGCCCATTCAATTCCGTTCAAGGTGTGAACAATGGGTATAGGTGGTGGCAAAAATCTTTGAGGGACAACTTTCAAGTATGATGATCGAAAACTCGAGCAACAGTTTTCATCTAAACATTTTACAATTTGCAAAAAATATTGCGACTGTCGCATATGACTTGCTTTCCACTCTTCTGACTTTGTTACCATAACAGCAGGTGCTTCGTCTTTTATAAACTCCGCAACTACAGGGTTACCATCTATCACAAGGCCCGACCAGATTTCAGCTAGCGTGCATCCGGCGAATTCAAAGTTTTTCATTTCAAGCTCTTTGTCAACCGTCACACCCTTCGCATCAAGATGGTTACCGAATTTATCATGATCCAGGATAACACCAATTAATTCTTTGCTAAGTTTAACCATCCTCCGCTCAACACGATTGAATGCACTTCGCCCGGGAGCATTTGTTGCTACAAAAAGCGCATCCAGGTCATTTTCAGCAAAATACTCAATTGAACAGTTTATAGTATTTTCATACCTTGGATTTTCATCAGGACCGCCATCAACTGTAACTATCATTACCTTTTTCTCTTCGTTATTTTCAGTTTGAAAACTCGATGCGAATTCGGGTAAAGAGCGTACCCGTTTCATATCTTGAAGATGAGCGAATGCAGATGATCCTGAATGCTTTGCACTTCTAATACCTATGTATGTAGCGCCTGAATAGGTGACTGCATCATTCTTTAGATCTTTGCTTCTGACAACCTTCATATCGCCAATGACCGAAGGTATCAGCTTATGTTTAGGAGCTACAACAAAATCATGATCAGGTAACATGACTTGGTACTCCATGTGCATGACCATGGGTGCTTGCTTGTTTGCAGCAGTTAGTCCAATAGGGACTTTTGCTTTATCATCCTGTGAATGAAATGTCACCTCTGCAGGACCCAAAATTGCAGCTAGCTCTTCTAGTGATCTGATTGTCGCCTGAGCAAATTTCTTCGATGGATGCGAAGCATGCTTTGAATTTTGAGCTTTGTAAAGTTTAACAGGCGCAGTGTTTACGTGCCTTTTTCCTTCAATTGTTCTATGGTTTCGGGGCAACAAATGAAGATACACAGAAGAGCGTTTCAACTCGAACCCTTCGCGATTCAACGCTTCTGTTAACTGATCTAGTGTCTTGACTGTTCGAATCACTTCGTTACGACGTCGGTCATGGGCTGCGGAACCTGAGATCGCTATACGACTGATAACTTTGATCAATTCCGACTTATCACACTTCTCCGGTCGACCCAAATCAGAAGTAGCCTTGCCCATCAGCTTTTCACGCGTTGTTTCATCCAAGCTTTCGAGTTTACGTTTCCTGTTATCGCGTAGCTTTTTCTGTCGAGATGCGTTTTGAATAGTTTCTTTCAACTCTTTCTTTAGTTGTTCCCGTGCTGCTTTCCTAGTTGAAATTTCTTTACGGTCACTTTCAGAGTCTTGTCCTAAGTCTCGTTTTCGATAAAGTGACACTAATATCCCATTTTCAATATCAATTTTTTTGGTTAATTCGTCCTGTTTTGGAGTTAGTCTGGGCTTAGGAGCTGGATCATTTGCCACGGTGAGTTGTTGTGACGAGGGAAGTGCATCAGTCGAAGCAGTGATTTCTTGTGACGGAGGAGGAGGAGAAGAGACTTCGGCAACAATTTCAACATCAGACGATGCCGATGATATATTTCCTGAAATCAAAGTTAACTTTGATTATTAGTAATTTGCCAAAGTAAGTTATAAGTATTAAAATTAAGAACAAACGGTTTTTTTATAAAAAGTAAAAGCTACACGCCGATTGATTATGCTTTTACTTTTCAATAAAAAAACCTGTTTGTTTTAAATTTTAATATTTATAAAATTTAACTTTCGAGGAAAAAATACCAGGGCAATAAGTAGTATATTTAGAACTTTCAGGAATATACTGATGGCGTTATAATAAATGTTTGCCTTGCAAACCAGGCCTTTTTGAACGCGGCAACAGCACAATGAATAATACAGATGAGTGAGAAAATACCGTAGAGAAAAAAAGTTATTTAGCAGTTTAGTGAACAAATATATTTTCATTCGTAAAAAAAAAAAAATAACGAGAAGCTCACTCGTCTGAACATATGTTAAATAGCTTACCTTTCTTTGCTGAGGATGGCTTGGTAAAAAAAGTCATGATTGAGCCTCTACCTGGCTTCTTTGCATTTACTTTCCACTGTGATATGAGTTTTTGTGCTTCAGATTTTATTGAAACATTGTCTTTTCCTTTCTTTATTTCGCGCCATAGATTTGAACATTCTATCTGTGCTTGTTTCCCATTAACACAGACGTGAGTTTGCTTAAATGCTGTCAAAAATTTGTCAAATAAATCTTCCATATCAATTTTTTTATCAGTCATGCTTGTTTCTCTGCGACAAGCAGCGTTGTCAAAGAATTTATTCAACTTTATATTAAACACGCGAGATGATTTTACTTAAAGTAAAATGTTTTCGAAATTCGAAACAAACACATCACAAATAAACATGCAATGCAATGATCTCATTGAAACATTCCATTTACATTCGAAAGTTGTGATAACAAAAGAAAATTACGTAACGTAAAGAATTTTATTCAAAACAACAGATATAATCAGCGTTATGAGAGTTCGCACCAGTTTCTCTTCTTTTCTATTCAATTTAGAGTGATTTCTCGTAGATGTTATTACAATATAATGTAATGATTCACCCTGTCTATCAATATTATATAAATAAATGTTAAAAACCGTGCTTTTTAATTTTTTTTGATGTTACGTAACGTAGTCAGCTTGACACCCCCCTACCCCTCGAAATTTTCGTAACGGTTTGTCACGAAAAAGACAGACACCCCCACCCCCTTACCGTTACGTACTTTTTGAATCGTCCCTTAGTAACAGTCAAAGCAAGTTTGTTTACACCCGATATTTTAAATGGTGGGGAAAAACTAGCTTCGAATAGGATCGTAGGAATACACGTGGCAAAATTTGCTTTGCCTACATCAGAGTTTGATAGATTTTACCTTCGGAAACGAGATAATTGCATCTTTCCCTTTAATATGTTTTTAGTGACAAAAAAACTGGTTTTCTTTTATATTTGTTGTGGAAAATAAAAGTTGTGACAAAATTGCTGAACCTAGGCCTAGATTTTTTTCAGGTCAACAGAACACTGAGCTTCAGAAGGAATTGTACACCTTTTGTTCAATTCAGTAGGAATAATTAATTTACCTTTCTTCAATTTTTTAACTTCTAGTTCCATTTATCTACATTAAATCGCTACTTATTTATTTCATTTAACCATCTGAATTGCTCTAACCAACTTACCTTTTTTCATTTAGGTTTAGTGGAACACTTCAAACTTCCTGGAATTTATTAACAATTTTAATAACGTGACCAAAATTCTGTAAAATTTGATGTTTTATATTTTACTTTGTTTTAAGGAAGTTTCCCAGGCACCAAGTGTCTCTACGAAGGTAAAAATAAATCGGCAAATGAAGTTGTAAAATTTTGGCATCGATAGCCAATAAAAATGACATTTCAACGTAGCCTTAGGTGAATATAAAATTCGACTTTAAATTGTTCTCTCTGTTATGCTGACATTGACGATGCCTAATCTATAAGGGAAAATTGTTTTCTGTCAAGTACTGAAAATAGAAGAGAAATAATATTTTTGTATCCCTAAGATTTTAAGGTAGAGGGGAAGTAGTCAGTGTAATTCTCTACTTCCAACTTAAAAATAAGTTAATGAGATCACCTTCAGGGTGAATTTGATTGTCCTACATGTAAAGTAGAAGATTGTTAAGCTTCATATAAACTTGCCAAGAGCTCAGCTTAATCACACAACGCGGTAAAACTGCGTATAAAAGATCCAAAATAAAGAATAAAATCCATTAATCAAGTACATAAGGATTCTGATTCAGATGTACAATTTTAAAGTACTTTCCACAACTTACAAAGTCAAAATATCTGGATAACAAGTAATCAAAATGTACTGGTAACTAGCTTCGTAAAATGCTGATTGTTTTAATTTTCCCCACCATTCAAGATGATAGTCAAATTTTGCCCGACTTATTTAAACATTTGCGTAACTCTTAAGACGCTAGCTGAAGTTTCATAAAGCTCCTTCACTTACCATTTATATTATGGCTCCTCGAATTCTGCTACATTTTGCTAGTCTGTTTGTAGCACCGGGTTCATTTCCATATAAACATTTTTCTTTCATCTATCTTTTTTCATTTAGCTCTCTTAGCTCATTTATTTTCTTGGTTTTAACACCCATCTCCTTTTAAATAAACTTTTTCATAAAATGTTATTGGTAGCTGTGATACCTTATGCGATACCTTAGCAATCTTATGTGTTTGGGGCTGGCTTTGGACAAGCCCTAGCATTGAAAAAATGCAATGCTACTTGTTCTTGTGCAGAAATTTTTGGTTGACTCTTTTCAATCATACCTTGAAGTAAAATTCAGTTATGTTTTACCATTATCAAATTTGTCTTCAAATTTAAGAGGCTTTAATGAATTAGATTTGAGCTTAAGCATCAAGGTCTTTATAACATTGCATATGTACACTGTTATAGGGATCAACGTAACCATTTCATCCAACCAGCAGCTTCAAGATGGTAAAGATGGTAAACGAATTTCCAAAACTCACGTCAAGTTTTAGCAACCACAAAGTTCAAGGAGAAAAGTGTACGGCTTTCACAAATATGGTTTTCCTTTTAATTCCTCCCCCTCGGTCTCCTTCAGCTACTATACATATGTTAATTCTCAATTTTGTAAAGTTTGACAATCTTTAATCCACAGCTAACACCTGCTCTTCACAGCTAAACACAGTCCCACGGAGAGGAATCATATCGAGAGTATTGCAGGCCTTTTCTTAAGTAAATGATTATTTCTAAATCAGCTACTGTGAAAAAATATTTATGTCCAACCTGATCATTAAATCACTCGATTTAATTTATTGGCAATCAATCAGTGACAAGGGTATTTCATGCGCATGTCATATTGTTGTGAAACCGATTTGTTCGACTCTTGCTTCGTATTCCAAAACGCGATTTGAGCAGTAAAGATTTGAAAGACAAAGCATGACACGAAGGAAGACTGGCTGGAATACCTTATTGAATTAGATGCGCGTGTTTGCTTTCCTTGCCGAATCAAAATAAAGAAATTCTGATTCACAGCTTCTTCAGGCAGGTTTTAGGGTTTGGGAATATGCTGGAACTGGAAAAATTCGAAAGAAAACAGCAACTATGTCAATGTGAAAGTATTTACAAGCCATGCGAGATGGGATTGAAGAGCGACATGAAAATATGAGATGAAGGAAAAAGGAGATACCTTGGGTAGTCTTTCTGTATAAACAATGACCCTTCAAAGAATACTTGAAACATATTTGGTGGGTGGAAACAGTGTTATCGTAAAATATATGCTAATAAATGGACTCCCATTTCGTGGTAACATCAAAAATGCTATATAATAAATTTAACATCTGAAAATTTAGGGGGTGTAGCGAACTTGAATTCATATTCCTACTCTTTACACTTGATAAAAAGTTAAAGCAAATCGTGGAAAAATCACTCGATATTACAAAGTAAAGGGCAACTGGAGTGGATTTAAAAAGCAAAAATTGCCAACGATGCGAATAAGACACCCAAAGCTGAATAGTAGTAGTGATAAAAGCAGGAGAGAGATGGAGGGAATTATTATTATGCTCATAAATGAGCATTGAAGGATCGAAGATCATGCAACTGACGTCATGGAAGTTCAAGATAGAAGTACATTGAACACTGCTTCTCACAAATTTAATCTCATGGTGGTGGACACAACTGAAAGTTGCAGATACCAAAGTAAGATAAAATGGCCTTCAGTCAACGCGTCCAATGGAAACCAGATGGTCTGGTCATAGCGCTTGTGCACATGTAATCTATAGGAAAATCAGGGAAATAATTAACTGCTTAACTGTTGTCCACCGACACTTGTCAAAAGTAAGCACACAATACTTGCACGGAGTTTGGCGACTCACAAATTCAAAACCCTCTTTTATTTCACTCAATCCATTTCTTACAGAATTCTTCGATGTAATCAACATTTCAAACCAAGTTTGATAATCAAAAAGTTCTAATCTCGTTAATGCACAATATCAATGCGGAATGCATAAATCCAAATGTGAAGATAACAAAAAAAAAATTGAGCTCGACACAAACGTTCAGACAAGCAATATGAGATAGATACACGACCAGGGTCAGAGAAATTTCCCACGACTTTATAATTCTTCCGTTCCCGACGAAAATGTGGCATACGAATTGAGACGTCCAATTGCTAAAACTTTTGATCGTTTTCAGAAATAAATGGAAAACAGATTTGCAATGTTCAACACTTCCTTGCAGTTTTCAATGAATGCACTTTCACCCAATCATCCTCAATTTTGTGATCTAGATTTTCTACAGCTGTCTTTCGAATACATGTTTACCATACCAGTCATAAAAAAGTAAGTGAATAATTTACATGTTGATTATTGCACCACCGTTAAGTCTAATTGCAATGCTTTCAAAATGTGATTTTGTGTAAACTTTTGTCAAAGAATGATGATGTCGGAAAAATCTATCTTGTTTTTCAACACCAATTCTTAAAGCGTTGTACAAAATTTGTGTCACGTGTGGGCACGAGTCGAGTGTCTCCTACCGGCATTGATGTATGTTTATACACCAGGAAGACCTAACAACAGTTCATGGTGACCATGTGCACTTTCACCTATCTTTTCTCTGAGGACATTTTGTGAGGTCATGTGGCTAATGACCTTAGACATTTAATGTCTTGAACGAAATCAGATGACTCGGTTTTTTTTCATTGTTGACTTGAGTTCATTACTTTGCATGGTCCTGGATTCGCTGTATTTTCATAATAGCAGTACTGTTAAAGGTGAGGGGGGGGGGGACATCTTGTAAAAAAGGGCCTGGGACCAGCACGTTTTGATGGAAATAGCACCACTGACAGTAAGACTAGAAAATCGTTTGTACACAGCTAATATACAGGTGCTTGGGTGAACCCTGGGAACTACAAAAGGAGATATGAAAAGAAGGTATTCAGAGAAACAATTAAACCAAACGCTTAAAAAAATTAATAAAATACTTCATACATCATATTTCGATAATACGCGAGGAGACATAATCATAATTGGGTGAAAGTGGAAAAAATAATATTGGAAATGGCATTGCTAGGGGCGGGACGGCGAGGAGGGCACAAACGCAAATGATCTGATATCAAAGCGGGTCAATGGTGGAGAGGAACCTGCGGGGAGAAAACGCCCAAGGTTGAGCACCCCTGAAAAGAAAGAATTACTCTGCAGACCCCTGAGGGCTGGGAGATGACTCATACCTCAGATAAAAAGGGTACTCATACACTCAGACAAGGAGGCAAAACTCGCGGTTGTTTAAATGTAGCGTTGTTTTCCGTTTTGGGTTCGTACGTAGTTTGCAGAGGAAATAAAACGTCTGTTCCAACAACTTTACGTTACATCGACTTTAAAAAATGGGTCAAAATTGTGTACCCCTACGAAGGGTTTCAAAAGGAGAAACGGGATCGCATTTTTTCAAATTAATATTTAGTCGCTGCAGTGTATACCAACTCCATTTTACAGTAACAGTCTTTTTGCCTTGGTCAGAAGTATACAATATAGCTTAGTTAAGAATGTCAAAAAAGTTATTATCGTTAGAGCAAAAGTTGTTTCCAAAAGGGGGTGCATGATGATTAGCCCATTGCCTTAACCAAATCACAAGTGCTATAGTCTAGTTAACAGTCTCTCAAAATAACTTATTGTTTGTCAGTGAATTGGTAACCTCATTTTGTTCATTGAAAACGTTTAATTTTGATTTCAGGTAAACTTTTTTCAATAACTTTTTCAACCGACGCAGCCGAAAAACTACATACTTCTTTTCTCACTTTGAAAAATGGCAATGAGATAACTAATAACAGCAATTCGTAAAACCATTGAGAATGTTGGTTAAAATGAATCTCAAGTGGTGTGCCGTAGAACTAAAGGTTCCACGGCATACCACTTGAGATTCATTTTAAACTAAAACGTACAATGGCTAAGAAAGACTTAACTGACGATCTCCAAATCAAATTAAAAGCCAATCTGGTTAAATTCCGAAAGATCCATTATATAAGGCTGTCATTAAAAGCTGTGCTTATATCTCAAAAAAACACCTAAAGCACGATGCATTAAGCCCAAATATCAATTGATTGGGTCATAATGGACTGAACTAACTTCACAGTCCACATGATAGACTTATCGCTAGTCTTCACAATTTCACACCTTACCAAAATCTGGGTAAAGAGCAGCAATTCTGGAAAATGCCATCCCATACTGAAACCTTACACATTACAGTCGTCTCAAGGTAAGATAAAAAATACCCCCATTAACCGAGTCCGAATGTCGCAACTGGGGTTAAAAAAGTGGTTTAACAATACACATAGAGTAGGTCAAAAGTCTTTACACCGTATAAAACAGCCTCCGGCAGCTGCAACGCAGAAATAATGTAAGTAGTGAAGATGGTTACATGTTAAAAGAAGAATCGGTGTCCTGGAATATTATTTACAATGACAAATTTGTGGGATTTAGAGGCTGGATGACGAAAACCGCAAAACTAAAATGTATGAAATTCAGTACAGATCCCCAAATCGTTCGAAAACATTGTTTTAAAACTTCTACATTCACTTACAAATGATTATTTTTAAACTTTTCTATCCTAGCTCTTATTCTTAATATTTTTAGCAGTATGACGTCTGTATGTCCGCATGTTTGTCCGAAAACCTCCCCCATTTATTTCAGGGTATCTGCTACATTCATATAGTAGGTATATATCAGTGGTCTTATCTAATTTAAGCTGATGGTTTCATGCACATTCGCATGCACTCTGGGAGATTCATAAAAATATGGTTACGTTTAACTAATACAGTGATTGTACAATAATAAAGAGCAAGCTGCTATTTAAGGACCCATATGTACATAAAATTTACGATGGTTAGTATTCGTAATCTATTAAGCCATTCTCATCAGCTCTTGAAACCAAAGGACACAGTACGGGTGACTCAACCTGAAATGAAATAATAGAAAAACACTATTGATGACAGTCAAAGTTATTTAACATATGAAAGACTGCAATTGTGATAATAATGAAAAATCAGATAAATTCTTTACTAATCAAACTGCAACATATGACTGCTGTCTTTCTTCTTAAAATTCTGTATCACCGCAAGGAATGCATGACCACGACCAGTACTACTATCAGCATCATTATCATAAGTGCCACTGCCACAAGTACTGCTAGAACTTAACAACAGGTTAAAAAAACATGGTAACCGCACCATAGTAACAGTCAATCTTGTATAAGTACTCTTACGTATTGCATGAACCAGCCTTGCTTCAGGGCGCCGACGTTTTCGACATTTCTTGCGAAGCATCTTCATCATTGGCTATCTTTAGGGATTCTGGAGGCTCTTAACCACAGTATAACCCGGAATTGTTGTGTAGGGTCGACACTTGAGAGTTTTGCCACTACAAAGTTCTTCAAGTTCAGACTGGGTGCAGCTGATAAGCACTTTTGGCGTAAAAGGTGCTAGTTATAGGATAACTTCTTGAACACTTTCCAGCCTGCTATTTTGACATCAATCTGGAAACCACCTCAGTTTAACTTTAGTGACCACGACTTCACCAATCTGAAGCAGCTGAAACTCATAAAATATAAATCCATATCTTGTATTGTGCTTGTTTTTCTAAATATGATACATAAAACTTCAAAGATAACATCTGTGCTTATAAAACGGTTTTGGTCAATGAAAACAATGGAATTTTCTTCAATAATTTCCTCAGTCCCTACAGTGATTTTGATAACGGCTATCGTTCTTCTTCTGTAAGCCAGTGTGGGGTTGGAAATCATATATTCTCACAAAAACGTCTTACCATAAGGCAGAACATTTCACCAGTTGAAAAATTCATCTCTTCTGTCATAAACAATCACATTCTTCAGTCTGGCAGCTACTGCTTAACGCAATATTTCATACATTGACTGTAGTTATTGTGTTCTGTTGACAAATTGTATTCAAACTTTCAAATAACTCAAACTGAATACAAGATTGTATTACATTATAACAGGATCTGTTTTAGATAACTGAAAACGCAAGGCTCACGAAGTTTCTTTCTCAAGTGAATTTTCTGCTTCTGAACTGAGAGCAGCATGTGAAAGATGCAATGGCTTGCTGGAAGCCCTGCTGCAAAAAATGAACTTGCCTGTTCATGGGCATATAGTTATCTTCTTAAAGGACCATTTGATGACTCTTTCTAACAGATTATAAGTCTCGGTTAAGACTTTATATTTTTCATTAAACATTTTCAGGAGATCCATATTTTATAGATAATTTGAAGTAAATAGAATAAAGGATAGTCCGAATATTAACATTTCCTTGATTTCGAAAACAACTGACATCTAACATAATGAATATTTCGACTTTTTATCGTGTCATTTTCAAAAGTAAAGTGATCACAATGCACCAGTCATGTTATGTACTGGCAGTTTCTGTAGTATCTTCTTCTTCTTCTTTGTCGCATATCCTATCAGTATGTGAAGTCTTGAATCGCTGCACGAAATGCCACTGCCTTGTGCTGTTCTGACAGGTGCGACCACTGACCCAAAACAGTGTCTAATTCATTGTTCCCATCTTTGTTTTGATCTTCCTCTTCGTCTCCCTTTCAACAACGTGCGTTCTAAGGATTTATGCCTTTTCAGATGTTTAAAGTATGCTAGCTTTTCTTTGTTTACAAGGTGCAATAGCAAATGTTTATCGATATCAAGCTCTGAACGAATACTGTCCTTTGCTCTATGTGCAACCCATGCTACCCGCAATCTTTTTGTAACATTTCATTTTAAAGGCGAAAAATTCTTTTTCATCACACTTTTTCAATGTTCATGATTCAGACCCATACGTTGCATTGGGAAAAATATATTATATGAATTCACGAAACTTTGTTCTCCTACCTTGAGTTTTCCATATCCGATCCAGTCTTCTCAGTGCACCTGCCGGAATTCCTAGTCTTCTTCTAATCTCTTTTGAGCAATCAAAATCACTTGTGCCCAATGAGCCAAGGTATTCGAATGATCTAGAACGTCTGGCACCTTTCCACCAAGGTCAATCTTGATGTCCTGATCTGACCTCTCAAAATTGTGGTTTTTGAGGCATTAATATGCAGTCCACAATTTTTGCTTATGTCATTTACTTCTTGTATGAACTTGCTCAATCTACTGTGTTGACGAAAGAGTTCCACCATCAGCATATCGAAGATCAGCGACCAGGCTAATTTCAACTTTTAAAAGATAACATTCATCAGTTTTTTCATCATTTATTACTTCATTACGGATGTTTTCTGTGCAGAATATTAACAGAATGGGTAACTGTATACACATCTGTCGCATACCTTCCTTTACTTCAAACCAATGTTGTACCGTATCAACTCAATATAGTGACTAGGAAAGCCCACCTGCATTACAACGTCTGAGAACGTTTCAGGTCTGGGGTAATCAAATGCTTTCGTGTAATCCACAAAACATAGTAAAAGGTCCTGTTTCATATCCCTGCATTCCTCAATGATCATTTGAATGTTAAAAATCTGATCTCTTGTCCCTCTGTCTTTCATAAATCCGGCTTGGGGAATTAGGCTACAAGAGATCATATCTCTTGTAGCCTAATTCCAATGCGTTCCATCAGAGGTTTGAGCACGATCTTGCTAGCATGGCTGATTAAAGACATTATTCTGTAGGTTGGAATAAGTGAAAATCACCCTTTTTTGGAATAGGAACAAAGATTGCTCTGCCCCAATCCACTGGCCACTCGTTTGTTTGCCAAATCTTCACACATAGCCTGTGTATGATTGAAATGGCTCCTTCTCCACCAGCTTAAAGAATATCTGCAGCTACATCATCACTTCCTACACCTTTTCTTTTTTTTAGACTTTTAGGAGCCTTTTCTACTTCTGACCTCAGTGGAGGTAAATCTGAGGTTTCATAGACCTAGCTTTCTCTTGTGCCATTACCATATACATCAGGATCCGCAAATAGTCCACAGCTGTACTCTTTCCATTCTTTCAAGATATAATGACTTTCAGTTAGAGGTGTGGCTATTTTGTCCTTCAATGTGTGCATTCAGGGGAGGGGGGGAATTATTGATCAGGTATCTTAAGCGATCACAGATTCCTCGGGTATCATGACTAGAATAACATGCCTTAAGCTATGCACAATGCTTTCAGATAACTGGATTTTTCTATCCTGCAAGATTTGCAGATTATCACCGTAGCAGACTGATACTCTTTATGGATGAAGTTGATTCAATTGCTTAATGGATGAAAAGATGACAATTATCAAGAGAATAATTGCAGTTCTTTTATGGCCTTTCACCCTTTGTTGATGGCTGGAGAGTAGCCTTTAATATAAAAGGCTTCGAGAAAAGACAGTTGAAACCAATGGCTATTCACATCGACAACAGAATAATTAGTTCGTACAGCATTCTTAATGTACTTATTTTTATTTGTATTCAGTTCAGGTGATGTATCGAACGATGTAGGAAGACCGAATTGATTGAAATAATCATTAAAGTATTGACAGTTGGACAGATACAGAAAATTGGTTGGTCATTACATGTTCCATCCTCTTACAAACGTGCAGCAATGCAGCGTTCAGTCTTTCCTACATAGTTAGCAACACATCCAGGGCAAATCAACTTTTCAATCATATTGGCAGGAATCCTATCTTTAGTGGGGCAAAACATCGAAAACGTATTGGTGCTAAACCCAGTCAGGAAGAAAGTGTTCTGTTTGGTGTAACTTCGCAACTTGCGAAGATATAGCAAACATTAGTGTCTTGATTATTGCTACCTTTTCATTCTTTAAGCAGTTGTTACTTTTGAAGCTGCAAGTCGGTATATAATATGACACCTGCGTCGTGCTCACTTTATTGTTGAAAATGCCATGACAATAAGTCGAAATATTCGTTATTTTAAAGATCAGTGTTTTCATTGAATTCTGAACGTCAAAATCCAGTAAATGTTAAAAATCGGACTATCTTTTATTTTGTTTTATTTCCAGAAGAATTAAAGGGATCTAATTAATACTAGGCGGCAAGTATTTACCAACTCTCTAAAGTTCGGAAGTCTTAACTCAGTAACGATCTCAAACGGAGCCTTTTTAAAGCCACTGTCGAAACCTTTTTGATCTCTAGTCTATCTGTATGGACATCGACGCAAAAATGAACAAACAAACTTAAGTGAACTTACACCCGGATTCTATGAGTTTTATTTAACATATCTTGGTAAAACCTAAAACCACCTAAACATGAAGCTCATTTATGGCTCTCTATCAACCATCACAACCATCAACAGAGAATGACGTTTTGGATCAGCAGGAAATTTCTGGAGAAGAAAACACGAACTAGCTAGCGAAGCCCTACTCTAGTCCTCGAGACAGGGTCGTACTGGAAGAGGACGTCCTGTGCCTAATTTTTATCTACGACATCTACATGGGTTTAAACCATAACGCAAAAAGAACTGCTCGTTTTTCTTGTCTTTCACCACTTTCAAGACGAGATTTTTATAGAATCTTACCACGACAACGAGAAAAAGCGTTTGCATGTGGGGGTGGGGTGGGGGCAGAAAGAAGGATTTATAGAAAATAGTATTACCATGGTTCTTTTTAACTTTTGCAGTGAATAAAAACCAGTAAAAAGGTGAGGATATGATAGGATGATACTTTATCATAAAGAAAAAAATAAAAAACATGTTGCACCAACTGGGTTCAAACAAGCAACAAGCAACAAGCAAAAAGTAACTATTATTGTTTATACCAAAAATAACAAAAATGTGACTTCTGTAATTTGTTTCAGTTTGATCTGATTCTCCCCAACTCACATCCCAGAATGCTATACAAGCCAAAAGTGATTCCAAGTAATTCTCATAAATATGCCGTTAGAAAAACCCAAGCTATCTGTTCTACACACAGTGTCATTGCATAATTTATGTGACTAGGCAGCAAATGCATAATTTTAATAAACTGGAATGCCATGCAACGCGGGTCTTTAAAGTTACTATGAAGGATAAAATATTTGTTCCAAAAAAGGTGGCATAAAATGCGGCACACGCATCGATCTCAGTTTTAATTTTTCACCCTTGCTAAAAAAAATGACTTTTATATTGAAGTCCAGGAAATTGGGTTCCTTTCTGGAACCAATAATTAATCATGAACACTGGCACTGAGAGGATAATGTTGGTTGAATCTTAAAGAGTTCTACTAAGAATAAGAGATATGGGGTCAAAAGGAGTAACTTTTCCTTATCCTTATCCGGTTTTCGTTACCTAAAATGGAAGTTAAAAATCTAAAAGAATTTGAATTTATTAGTACCTACCCCTATTACATATTCACAAGGGGATGGTTCTAAAAGATAAATTGACATTTCCTGTCCTTGGCGCTCCTTTTTGCACCTATAATGAGAGAAACAAATCAATGACGTAGATTTTACGAAAACGACCCACTCAAGGCACAAAGAAGTGGGCACAAAGAAGTGGGCAGTACTTTCATGATAAGCAACACGTTCTTATTATCAAATCAGGTGCAATTTAAGCACTCGGTTATAACCAATTCCTAAACTCTTCCATTAAGAGCGAGTTTTCGGGGTTAAATCTCTCTCTATTTATTGATGGGTTTTATTTTGGCATGTCAGCACAATATTGAGTTTTATATATATGTTACGTAAATGAGGAACCGTGGCTTAATGGTTAGTGCAACTGCATTGTAACCAAGAATTCCGGGTTCGATGCCCTGAGCGGGCGACTTTGGAAATTCACAAATCAAGAAGCCATAAGTTGGCGACAGGAAGAGCATCCGGCCACGAAATTCCTCACTGCCAAATCCAAGTCCCTATGAAGGGCACCGTCTGAGCCCCAGTTAATGGGGGAAAATGACGTTAAAACTATATATATATGTTACACAAATGTATATATATTAAGGGCTTCTAGGGTTGGCATAACCACTTTTAAGGAAAATTAAAGCGGCCTAAGGATCAGACACCCGGTCATGAACCCTTTTTACTCAAGAAAAAAAATATGACAAAAATTTGGAACCATAGAACGGGACTGACTCCTCTTTGACTTGAAAGCGACACGAACGAGAGAAAATACTAACTTTTCAAATACGTGGCCTGGGCTGAGCGAGGAACACATTGCATGAATTTTTATGTAAACAAAATTTTTTGGTGCAGCAACATAACAGTTTGACCAATCGCATAGTTAGCTTTCTGATGTACGATTTTAAAGACCTATCAAGACTCGTCAGAAAGGCTGATATATCGGATAAAGTATCCAGTAACATGACTGTTTGAACAGTTATTTTTTGACTAAATGAATATAGTGTAAAATGTCACACTTGCGGTCAGTGTTACTTGCGTCTCTTCCATAATCTTTTAGTTTCTTCTTATTTAAAACATTCAATTCCACAGTGGCCTCTGATAAAACCTAACATTTTACTCGAACTTTACAATTTTAGAGGGTTTTTTTTTAACTTTTTGGAACGCTAAAAGATAACCTCTTATTTGATTAATCTTGTTTGAGAACCACATTGACTTTCAGCTCCAAATGCGTTAACACCAATTGATGTGTTATGATTTCGAGACAAAAAGTAAGTTCAATTGTAACAACATTCTGAAAAAGGATAAAAACGTCGAGTTAAGTTTGTTTCATATTAGTGATACTCTATTTGCAAATGGATCGAGCAGCAACAGTAGAAGTGGATGAGAAGAAGCCTATAGTAATACATTCTCTAACTCCTGCTAGTAATAATTTTATTCGTTAATTCATAGTCAGTATCATTGTCGCCATCAATACAAGAAAACAAAGTGGTGCATTCAAATGAACGCATAACCTTGGAATCCAAATTCAAAAACAAAGTTTTGAACAAACTGCAAATGAATAAAATAAAAAGTAATACAAAAACTATCCAAGAATTTGAGGTCCACTAAAATAACTGTCGGCGATAATTCTTGCAAAAAGTTATGGTGTCTAATTGTATTCCTAAACAAACAAATAACTTCTCTGCTAGACTTGACTTGAAATAGGGAAGTGAAATACCCATGATTTGTGGGTGTTCACGTGGGAAGCCATAAAAACTGGAATGAAATGGGGATGGGAACTCTATCAAAAGAAAGGGTTCTACGTTGTTTCTAAAATTGGATTCGATCACTTTGAAGTTTCTTAGGGATGGGTTCGACCAATGCTATTAAAAACATTTTATCGTATCGGTGACTGGCCATTTTTGAGCATAAGATCCCACCAGACGTTTTAGAGAGAAGCGAAGAATTACATGAAACGCTAAACGTTTACTGGATATCAATAACGTGGTTGACACACAGTATTTTGACATACCAGCTTCGTTAACATTCACTTCGACGGGGGTCAATACTGTGTGTGATGAATCTACAGCTCAAGGAAAACTTCGATTTACAGCTGTTCTGCCAGCTGGACATAAGGTAACGGGCAATTAAGTAAAACCCATAAAACTACTCCTCAAGATTAGCTTTGAAAAGCATTTAAAGGTCCTGCATGAAACTCTTTGTCTGGTATTTTTATGCAGGGTAGCAAAGAAGGATCATCGAGTGGTAACCTAATAGTAAACGTTTGTACAATGGGTCCGTAAAGTCAGTAATTTAATATCCTGTTCAGCCTACGCCTTTACTTATTATCGATTTGGTGAAGGGTCATAGATAGTAGCAGTCCACTAAAACCCTCCGGTTAAGTGACTTTCACGTAGCCAAACCGTGTAAAGACCTGATACGTGAAATATGGATTAATTTGACATTAGCGAGGTCAGTCAAATAGGTTCCGGTAAATGCAAACGAGCACGTTATGAGCTAGTTGTTGAATGGATCACTTACATGTAGAGAAAAATTGTAAAAGACGATGCATTGACAAAGATTATAAAGAATGTGATTATACCCAATGCAGTGGAAACATCAAGCACCGGCATTTCTCTTCATGGTAAGTCATGGTCAAAAGACAATTTCTAGTGTATGTTTCTGTCAAACTTAGTACTTTATTTAGATGGCAGGAGTATATAAGCATCTGCATGAAAAAAGTGATTTTGATGAAGTTGGAGTAGTCCCTAAGAGTATTGACAGAGAATGTATTGTGGATGAAGAAGTTGACCTAAATAAGAATATCCTCAGAAGCCACAAACTTTGAATGTAAAATTTATTTTTGTAAAATGATAAACTTGCTTTTCTTTGAAATAGGGAGGACGAGGGTTAAAATTTTGTTTTCTTTCCAAAGCAAAAGAACTTCATAACTTCATTATTGCTCTTAAAATTTATTAATTGCAATAAGAAAGGAAAATGAATTCAAAAATATGTGGCGCATTCGCTTAAAATGATGTTTGTTAAGTCGAAAATCTCTAAAATCTGGCCTCTTTCTTCGTGGACAAAAAGAGTAAATGTGCCGCCAGTAGTAGTAGTAGTGGTAGTAGTAGCAGTAGTAGTAGTAGTAGTAGTAGTAGGTGGTAGTGGTAGTAGTAGTAGTGGTGGTGGTAGTAGTAGTAGTGGTGGTAGTAGTAGTAGTAGTGGTAGTGGTAGTAGTAACAGTAGTAGTAGTAATAGTAGTAGTAGTAGTAGTAGTAGTGGTAGTGGTAGTAGTAGCAGTGGTAGTGGTTGTAGTAGTGATGGTGG
>RDPX01000055.1:2262347-2283390 GCA_003991215.1 Morbakka virulenta
TAGTAATAGAAGTAGTAGTAGTAGTGTTGGTGGTAGGAGTAGTATTAGTAGTGGTAGTAATGGTGGTAGTAGTAGTAGTAGTAGTAGTAGTGTAGTGGTAGTGGTAGTAGTAGTAGTGGTGTAGTAGTAGTAGTAGTAGTAGTAGTAGTAGTAGTAGTAGTAGTAGTAGTGGTAGTGGTAGTAGTAGTAGTAGTAGTAGTAGTAGTAGTAGTAGTAGTAGTAGTAGTAGTAGTAGTAGTAGTAGTAGCAATAGCTGTAGCTGTAACAGAAAAAAATAGTATCCGGTGTAGTTGCAGCTGATTGACAAAGAATAAAATGAACGACCTTAAAGCTGAGACAAACTCAAAAAAGACCTCCAGAAAAATTAAACAAGGAAAGGGGGCAAATGTCATACAATGTCAAACAACGAATCGAAGCACTTACTTCAGTTTAACTTGTGCATTTCTGGGCTTCCCTGTAAGATCACACATTTCTCCATTGCTATAAAAATTGACTATGTACCTGTTGAAGTAACAAAAACGTACGTAGATTGAACTTGTTTTCAAAACTAAAACTAAAAAAGAAGATGAATCGTACTTAGCAAAAGAATAGTTATATAGATAGGAAAGTTTTTCGATCTTTTTACTTATTTTGAAAGCATGTAAAGGGATACTGTTATTTTAATAAGGACTTATTTTTGAAGGTAATCAAAATTTGAAAGTAACAACAATACCATTTAGAATAGGGAGTCACCAGCAAGAACGAACTCTTACAGCCGTTCTATTTCTCACGCGTCCTGTCAATGCTAAAATTAAAAAAACCCCGCACATTCCGTGCACATTTATTCTAACATACGCTTATTTTTATAAAAATTGCGATACATCTGCGGTAAAGATTGAACTAAAAGTTCCTCTTACGATAGGGCAAAAATATTGCATCTTCAGTCATGGGTTGCAGATAAAGAGCAATATTGTGCAATTCGCTTAAAAAATTAACACCTCGAAGAGGGCGTACAAAATTTCTCCAGGCCGAAAAGAAGTTCTATATGTGAAAATATATATTAATGTGCAATTATTCCTGACTGAAAAATAAGTCGATTGAGCTGCGCATCAACTAGTATCCCTTCCTTTCCTGTATTGAGGAAAGACACAGAATATTCAATTCTCTGCTATTTATTAAGCGACTTTAGTCGTCCAGAGGATTATATAATAGAAAGCCAAAAAACATTTCTGTAAATGGAGTTATTTACAGTGGGGGTGAAGGGGCGGTATCCTCCCAAAGGATCACTATCATGCCGCGATTGGGAGGCTTGCGTGCTTCGTTGATCCTAAGAGCTATGCTGGCTGGACCCTTGTGCTCCTGGTAGGGCCACCCATACCAGACCGGTCGAGGGGGAGAAGCCAGAATAAATGTGATTCCTGGTCCTCCAGATTGGGGGATTTGCTTTGGTTAACAAACCACTTGTGTAAAACTAAAGTGATACAGAAACTATGAAAATTACTACCCACGAAAATAAGGGGGCAGCGGAGATCGCCAATACCGGCATTTTGACTGCCTTGGACCAAAGCCTTCAGGAAGCTCAGCTTCCGTTGGAATCTTTTACGAGGCAGACCCAAAACAACGTGGCACAGAATGGTCGAGACAGTCCGTAACAAAGCAAGCTGAAGCATGTGTAACAGAGCTCGCCTCATAGCTGCCGACCGATCAAAGTGGAGAAGTGATGTCAGAGCCTTATGTGCCTCCTGACACAGAGAGACTTAAGGCAAGGTAAGGGGGCGCTACTAATGAAATAACTAATAATTTGTCCTTCGAGATAAGTCCGGTACACACGACCGGATGGAGTTATTGGTAGTATTCAGCTTTCTGGTTTATTAACAATAACAAAAGAACGCCACTGATAAAATGCAGTTTTTGCACCGTTCGTATGTGTGTGTGTCTGTATGGGGATAAGGTTATCGTAAGAACAATTAGAATTATGTATACAACTGATTCCATATAGTCTAAATTCAGCCAGTCGCTGATAACATTTACAATACCCTTAATAAGCACTGGATCATCATTTTTTCAAGAAAAAAACTTCCTTTATTTATTAAACAAACACTTTTTGATAATTATGCATAGTTCCAACTTTCTACTTTCTTAATTAATAATGAACTAAAAAATGACTGCATAAAAGTGGAATGGTATGTATTTCTGAATCACATACCTTCAGCATAATACTACACCCGTGAAACTGCGAAATTTTATGTTGACAAGAAAACGGAACAAAATTGTTGAAATATAGCTTTTCATTGTCATTTTTGAGACGTCTATCAATTTCTTCCGTTGAAAAAACATCAAGATCCAATACATTCTTCTCTGTTGATTGCACACAAAAAACCAATCACAAAATTATATACTCATGCATAAAAAATAATTTGGTGAAAGAAAATGCAGACATACTTGGCATACTTGACTCTTTTCTTATTTTCTTTCAGCCATTCCAAATGAGTCTTGAAATAAAATATACGGAAAATATTGAAGTAGGTGACAGGGGGAAAGGACTGGCACTTAAGGAAAGCTCCCTGGTGTTAGGAAAGAAAACTGTATTCTGGTGCAACCAACGGGAAGAGAAATCTGGATTTGCTGTCAACAATTGGAATATTAAATATCACCAAAAACTGCGAAAAAGGGTTTAATTAATTGGTTAATCTACATGTGACCGCAAGTGATTTCTAAAAAATTGTTAAGTAACTTCGAATGGCATTTTGATTCACCAAGTGATAAAAAATACATATTCTACATTAATAAACCTTGTTTACCTATTACGTCAAATTAATTTAAAAAAAACGATTATGGTTATAACCAAGAACGTTGTCAGTAACGTAAATCAACCAAAAAAAAAAGAATAATCATAAAGCCAATTTACTCAAAACAAAACCATCACCATAACAACGTAATAACTTATATAAGTGTAAGCCCATACTACGACAAAACAAATCAAGGAAAACGAACCCAAACGTTCAACCGCAAATGCGGCAACATTCCAATTAGTTTGTCTAATTACTGTAGAACGTCCTTAAAAACACTGTTTAGGACATCAATAATTTAGTTAGACCTACTGGTATCCACAAGTTGTTATTTTAAAAACGAAGTCCTTGTTTTGGTTGACTTGTTTCTTTCAGCCAATATGATAATTTTTTCTACGTTAATGCATATTTTAGTTTTCCTACTTCGCATTCACTACGCTCGAGTTATTCCGGTTGTGATACATTTGGGCTATAGCGCTTCTAACGACGTCCACAGCAGTCAGGTTTTAAATGTTGAAAGCTCTTAATCTGTGCAGTATCAACTCTATGTATATTGGTAAAGTTACAGGGTATGCGGAGTGATCTAGCACCAGAGCGAAGAGTACCCTACCCTCCATAGCTCCAGTTCATCACAGGCCAAGGTGTACTATTTGTCAGCCTTCGTCCCCTGGGTTACGGTAAGAAATTACTGCATTGTAGTTTAACATTGCAGTGACGAAGGTTAAAGGAAGGAAAGTCCTAACAGAAACATGTCTTGTATAGAAACACGAGGACAGATAAGGCTTTGAAAACAAGTCCTTTTATGACCGTCTACTGTATTGAGGATCAGGTTGGGTACTCGTCTGTCTGCTACTGGATAACCATGAAATCTAGCACCAACTATGTCATGGGTTGAATTGTCGGTGACTCAACCGGCATCTCCATCTCCCGGGGTGAGGACGTTAAAAATGCGAATCCTGACTGAACAAAAACAAAATCTGCCTTAAGGGGTGTGGTGGACTATTCCCAGCTGGTGTCAGGTGGCAATATCCAAGACTTATCATCCGCTCAGCTGCTGCAACAGATCAAAGATGCCAACATATCTTGATTAGGTCTTACCCAGGTCTTGTCTACAGGATGAGACCCTTAATCGGTCGAGAGAGGATACCTGGTAATTGAAAAGCCAGTATTTGCTGAATATATATGCAAGCGGTTTCTATGGTAATGCATATGGAAAAGATTCATCCTACCGGTTCGAAATTCTTCCGAGCTAGCAGGGTTCAAGATGGTGTGCTCCAACTCCGGCGCCCAGTGGAAGACAAGATGAAAGGAGAGAAGAACAGCAACGACACCCTAACATTAGCTGAATGGAATGCTAGGACTTTACTGGACAGTGTACGCTCAAAGACACCGGAGCGACAAGCTGCTCTAGTACCCAATAAACATCAGAGACTCAGCATAAATATTGCAGCCTTGTGTGAGGCTTTTAGCAATGTCGGATAGTCTGGTTGACGGTGGATACACATTTTTCTGGAGTGGCAGGGCGATCAAGAGAAAAGACGGCCGGGAGTCGGCTTTGCTATAAAGGACAGCGTAGCACATAAGATGGAACAGGACCCAATAGCTGCAAGTGACCGAATCATGTCACTTTGTCTGCCCCTGCAGAGGGATGTTTACCTAACATTGAACAGCGCATATGCTGCAACCGTGACCAACCATGTTGAAGTAAAAGAAGACTTTCAAAATCAAATGAAAGATGTCCTAACACAAGTCTCAAACACTGATAAACTTGTAATTGCTGGTGATTTCAATACCAGAGTTGGTTGTGAAAAGGAAAAGTGGCCTGTCATTGGCTCTCCGGGGGTGGGGAAGTGTACCTCAAATAGTGAGCTACCGCTGGCTTTCTACTTAGAGCACAACCTTTTCATCGCCAACACCATTTTCAGTATTAAGGCCCATCATAAGACCAAATGGATTCACCCTTGATCTACGCACTTGCACCTCCTAGACAATCTAATCACTAGGAAAAAAGACGAGAGAGATGTGCTCGACACCAGAGTATTGACAGGAGCTGACAGTGCTACCAACCATAACATGGTCAAGGTAGCCTTCATATTATGCAACAAAAATGTGGAAACTGGGGCAAGACTCACGGAGAAGATCAGTGTAGAAAAATTACGTATTAGACAGGTCAGGGAAGAACTTGTACAGAATATGCATAAGATATTGGATGAGATGGGAAGATAAGAAGGTGTTCTAGGCACGATGGGAGAGTCTTGTGAAAGCTATCTTTTACACGGAAGAAAAAGTGTTGGGTAGACCAGACAGGAAACATAAAGAGTGGATCCGGGAGGACGAACGGCTTACCAAACGGATTGAAGAGAAAAATGCAGCAAGAAGCAAGCTTCATAAATACACCAGAGAGTTGGAGTCTCAGTAGTGGGTGGAGAAACCAGAATGTTTACAACATGCAGCAGATAGAAAGGAGAGAAACAGTCCACCTTACCTCATTGAATGGTGAAATAGTACTAAAAGACACGAATGTGACAATAGGGCGCTTTGCAGAGCATTTCAACCAACTACTGAATATCCCGGGAGATATCGTTCAGGACGTACTCAAAAGTATCATTGATAGACCAGAAATTAGTAGTTGTGATAAAGCCTCGGATATCACTGAGATTTTCAGATGCCATAAATGTAAAAGGAGNGAAAAATGCAGCAAGAAGCAAGCAATTATGACGAAACTCTAAGTCAAACAAAGCAAGACTTGTAGAGGCAAGAAGCAAGCTTCATAAATACACCAGAGAGTCTCAGTAGTGGGTGGAGAAACCAGAATGTTTACAACATGCAGCAGATAGAAAGGAGAGAAACAGTCCACCTTACCTCATTGAATGGTGAAATAGTACTAAAAGACACGAATGTGACAATAGGGCGCTTTGCAGAGCATTTCAACCAACTACTGAATATCCCGGGAGATATCGTTCAGGACGTACTCAAAAGTATCATTGATAGACCAGAAATTAGTAGTTGTGATAAAGCCTCGGATATCACTGAGATTTTCAATGCCATAAATGTAAAAGGAGAAAAGGTGAATGTGGAATTCCAGCGAAAATAGGGAAGTACGGTGGCCAAAAATTGCAAGAGAAGCAGTTGATCTGATTAAAGTCATCTTGGAAAAGGAAGAAATACCGTAAGTCTGGGAGGACGTTAACATCACAGCAATGTTCAAGAAAGCTGATCGAAGGAACAGTGAAGCCTATCTTGGAATATCTCTCCTGTCTATAGCGAGCAGGATTATGACCCATATGCTACTCAACAGACTGAATAAAGAAATACCTCAAAAATACTGCCTGAGACTCATTGTGGCTTCCGCGATGGACGGAGGACCATAGATACGATTTTTTGCCTTCGCCAAAGTCAGGGTAAATAACAGAAGCAAAATATGCCATTAAATGTAGTATTTATCGATTTCACCAAAGCGTTTGATACAGTACCAAAAGAAGCACTCGGAACAATGTTAAAGACGTTTGGTTGTACTACAAAGATTGTGAACCTGATCAGATTCCTGCATGAGATCATGTAGGCTCAGGTGACTCAAGAAACGGCAACCTCCAACACGTTTCAGGTAATAAAAGGTGTAAAGCAGCGCTGTGTACTGGTTCCTACGCTGTTTTCATAGACCTCAGTGCAACGTTTTAAGTGGCTTTTAGAGCTGTGAGAGAGAATCTACATTCAGGCAAGGCCTGATGCTAACCTGTTCAAGTTCATAAAGTAAGAAAAAGCTTGCAGATCGATTTGCAAATGCCGCAGCACAATTCAGTCCAAAGATAAATATAAAGGAAACTGAGTCCATGTACCAATCTGTAAAACTGTAAAATCCACCACCTCTTTTGGACGAATTCACCATCAAGAATGAGTCTTGTTTGTGTACAGATTTTTGGTGCCTTGGCAGCACAGTCTCCAGCAATACAAAAAGAGAAAAAGAACTTCAACATAGAATGAGAATTGCTAGCGAAGCTTCTGGTAAACGCTACGATCGTCTGTGGAAGAACAAAAAATATCTCAGTGTTACGTGAAAAGTGTATGGTGCTGTGGTATTAACAGCTTTGTTGTATGAAGCATAAACGTGGACCCTCTTTCGTACAAAGGTTAAGTGACTGCTGCCTCTGCCATGACGCAGCTTAGAGCAATCTAGAGCATCACCTAGAAACCAAAGTCACAAGAAAAAAATCTTCAGCGTGCAGGCATTCTACCCATGGCATATGTACTAATACAAAAAACCCTCTGATTGCTTGGTTATGTATACAGAATGAGAAACATGCGTCTAGCAAGCCAACTGCTGCACTTGCTACTTTCCGTGGGCAAAGTAGCAAGTGCAGCAAAATTGAGAGCAAAACAATTTCTGCCCAGAAGTATCTAAGCGTAGGTCACAATCATTATGTTGTGACCCATGCTTTCCTAAGCCTCACTTAAGGCTTATTCAACATGCAGATTGGGACAACAACTGGGGCAAATACAATTTTCTGCAATGTTTTCCTTTCGATCTCATTGTGCACTTGCCATTTGTCGACGTTTTTGGAATGATCAGTCTAGCACACGATATCACACCACTTGATTTCCTTTTCGTTCAACAGTTAACAAATTTTCTTCTTTGTGTAAGTTTTATTTTATTCTATTTTATAAATACTGGCTAACGGATTGTAAAACCATCATTGTCCATAACCAGTAGCTGGATTGTAAAACCATTATGGTCCATAACCAGTAGCTGTTCAAACACTAATTTATATTTGANCACTTAAGGCTTATTCAACATGCAGATTGGGACAACAACTGGGGCAAATACAATTTTCTGTAATGTTTTCCTTTCGATCTCATTGTGCACTTGCCATTTGTCGACGTTTTTGGAATGATCAGTCTAGCACACGATATCACACCACTTGATTTCCTTTTCGTTCAACAGTTAACAAATTTTCTTCTTTGTGTAAGTTTTATTTTATTCTATTTTATAAATACTGGCTAACGGATTGTAAAACCATTATGGTCCATAACCAGTAGCTGGATTGTAAAACCATTATGGTCCATAACCAGTAGCTGTTCAAACACTAATTTATATTTGAAAGAAAACTACCGTTCTCGGTTCCGTTGGAAGGACTAAGTAAAGAGAAGCTATTGTTATCGCGAAACGTACTTCATGGTCAACTGATAAATTTCTGTCAACTGGCACTACAGTATCATCAGTGGAAATAAAAAGCAACACCAGTTGATGAAAGGTACTGTTAGTATACAATCTAGAATACACTCAGACTCCCTTTTAGTGCATGCTCCCTTTTATGCTTTAAATTGACTACTTTAATTCAAATCACAGGTTTTTAGCTTGGTACTCGAAAACGAGGCTATGGGTTAAAGTTTTATTCAAGCCTCGTTATTGCAACAATGCTTTTGCGTTGTAAACTGAATACAGCTTAAATTTTGTCGTGTTTACAGTCGACATTTTGCAAGGACCTTAAAGTTCTCAACTCTATCTTGTCTACACATCTATTCAAAAAATATAATCACCCTAGCAAAATCCTTTTTAACAGCAAAAAGTACCAGGCTCTGACAACTGCGACAAGATATCTAATCAAAGTTTAACCTTGTACCAAAAAGAAATTGTTTATTTCCTTTAAAAATATTTCACTGAGAAGACAGATGACTCCTCGACGCAATGGTGTGTGTCTAACTACAGATCAAAAGGCTGCGAGCTTGACTCATCTTGGTGTTATGGTAATATTTGCGGCTATCCTCTGCCCCTACCAGAATAAAGACTCAACAAACCTGGTTTTAGTAGACGTTAGGGTAACTTAATAATAACTTCAAAATTAAAAGTAATATATTAAAGTTTGTTTGTTATCAGCTGCTTCGCAAGAAATCTTTGGACAGAGTCAGCGAGGAGGCAAGCAGTTCCCTTGCCGCCTGATAATATCAATTTATTCGGTTTGACAAAAAAAATTAGCATACTCCTAGTAAAAGTACATAAAGTAAAGTTGACCTAAAAAATCTTTCGGGCAAACGTTTTTTCGGCCTTTTTGAACAATTTAACAAAATTCGCTCCAGTGTTGATCAAATTCAATTCTTTGTGTCATTGTACTATGCGGTGTCCGTACAAAAATAATGACTTGTTTGGATCCCAGACCCTGCTATCTGTACTTCACATCGCATGATATAGGCGTGCTTGTGCTTTTCATTTATTGCTACAATACATTACTTCTTTTCTTTTATGGGTGTCTAATATCATAATTGATGGTAGGAATGTGCTGTATTAAATATGGACATTAAACATCCATCTATAAACTCACATAGTATTGACAACTCATTATTCAACCTGAATAATTTTTTCCATTAACTTTCAGTTCTCTCAAACTAAAGAAGGTCAAGTCCTCCGCTTGTTAGTTGTAATACAATTTTCTTCGGAAGCATATATTTTGACACGATTTTAAAGACCGAAACTTACATGCTTTCAAAGATGAAGACTGATGATTTTAAAACCTTCTTAAGACGTGTAGTTGAAAATGAAAGAAGTGTTAACATATAACAATAAAGCAGTTGGTGTCCAGCTTAAAAAGTTAGCATCATTCAAGCTAAACAGCTTGTTATCTTCTGTCTACCACTGCCTTGTCTTGTAAATTACTGTATGAGACTTAACAGAAAACCTTACCAATGGTCCATTTGTAAACCATTCATTTCAATGACTTCTACGTCATTGTAGTACTGTGTCACCGTGCGCATGTCAGATCTTGACCCCAATATTTTTACTCAGGTACATGTGGTATAGAGCTGTAGTGAAGAGCGGCATGGTCATTATGTTAAAATGATACAGAAACAACAAAAGAATACTAAAACTGTAAAGTAGAAAAACCCTCATGGTTTACCGCGGCATCCCAGTATCCTATGTAAATTGTTGTTCTACCGCGTGGCTCCTGATGAGAAAGAAACGATAAACTTTTATTAAAACAATTGCTGACTCCTTAACCTAAACCACCTTTTCCTTTAAAAGATGGACATTTTTTACTTAAAATTACCATTTTTACAAACTTATATTTTTAACATTACTGCACTTAATGGCAAAAATATTCAGAAGCACTACAAATCCAAGCATGTCTTCACCTTTGATAACATTGAATAAAAGCTACTCGAACCACAATTTTCTGTAAAGCATATAAAATTAATAGAATATAAAAGTTTCTTCTTTTCATTTCAAAAAAGTACAAAAACATATATTTAAAACTTTTCAACCCTTTTATTGCAATGATCTAACTCCTTTGGCAGAACAGTTAGAAAATAGTCTTTCCATCACCAGGTAATGTTCATTTTCATATTTTAATAGAGTTTTTTTCAGTTTAGCTTTATCGACTATGACTTACGAAGTCTCCTTAAAATTACAAAACAAACTCGAAGTTTTGAAGTCGGAAAAGTTAAAGATACTTAAGACTTGTACTAATCATTATACTATCGTATTTGTTTTGATTTATACCTCCTGGGTGCCATATGGAAATTTTGTTTGTTTACACACGGACATACACAAAGTAACTGTTTACATAAAAGTCGTGGAATCATAACCAAGTATCGAAGGCACCAATAGGAACAACATCAGGAAGAGGTGGCAAAACATGAGTTTGGGTTAGTTTTTTTAGAAAATGCGTTCTATTCCACCTCTCCTTAATTTTTATTCAATATACCATCAAACTATCGCAGGTTTTCATTTTGTTTTGTGTATAAAAGAAAGGCCAAATATGCCCCTGCCCCAAACTGACAGGCATCGATATAACACATGTAGAGTCTTGTAATTAACAACAAACTTTTGAAAATTTAAGTCACTATATTAGCAACATTGCAATACATTTTTCTGCTAAAAAGTTTAAAAACTATTTTATCTTTTGAAACTTTGTGGTCATTACCACACCTAGTTAACCCAACCAGTTCGTTCTCACAGTCCGATATTGTATGAGCCGCAACGGATAAAACATTAAGAGCTAAATACCGGAATACTTTGAAAAATACTGTTGTGTTTTCGATAACAAGCGAAACTTAAATTTTTGATAACCACAATATCTTAATGTCTATTCCGCAGAGGCACCTTATCAAATTTGGAAATAATAACCGCAAAATTCAGGGTTCCTTAGGCGTAAGTGGCTGCAGTCCTGATGAATTCATATTCACTACATGAGCTGATTACAACAAAACAAATCTTTAACATTTTAACGTCCAACATTAAAAAATAGATAACCTTCTGGCAGAACGTCGGGGAAATCTCTAGTCTGGCGCAAATACACCCTGTCAGAAAATTAATAAAAACGAAACAAGGCCTTCGTTTTAACTTGCATCACAGCATTAAAGGATATACATCTAGGCACAGTCCTGTCTTAAGTCTCTTGAATGAGCCAATCCCACAGTCTTCCGCTCTTGCATTAACGGCAGTGCCTCTCCAACCCCCCGAATCTCTGAATTATTCACCCTACCTAATATTAAGAGGGCTGGGTCATAACCTAGCCCTAGGTCGTAAGCTTCCAGTGGCTGGCTCCATCAATGAACCGTTAGTGGGCAAGCTTCTGAACACTTGTAGTAAACAAATAAAAATTTCATTAATCAGAGCTGACTCCATAATGACTACAAATAAGTTCATGCAAACAAGACACTTCCTGCCTTCCCTGGGTGTACACCATCGGTTTGGCAAAGTCGCGCTATTTCTACTCAATGCATTAAAACCTTTAATTCGGTTTGGATGTATAATTACTAGGCTGCAAGATATGAAAACTAGGGCTTAGCAAAAAACATTTTATAGAGGAGTTTCAATAAATTATTGACTTTGACCATTGATGTTCACACATTCCTCACCAGCTGTATAATTTCCCTTTTTAAATTCTTTTTTTTCTGCATCTACAAAACTAGCAAAATTTATGACTACATGGGCGTGTCTGTAAAAATATTAAGTGTCTTCAAACTTTGCTTAAATAAGAACACATCTAAATTTAGTTGACTCTTAATCCATTTCTGTTCAGTTTAAAAAGGTATAAATGAGCCCCCACATTTCTGGTTTCCGCTTAAGTAGAAACAAGCTAAATCACACACCTTTTCCATCACAAAGCACTCGCAAGAAACAAAACGTGAAGTAAAGAAGACAAAATGGAAACGGAAATTAATAGCAATGGTCATAAACGATGGAGACGATTAACAATTAATCTTCTCCGTCATCCCCTTTTACGTGGTATCGATATTTTGTAGTGGTCACTTCCGTTACACTAGGTCTAGTGCTATATTCTACATAAATTCCCTCATCTCAGTTCTTCCTGATACCAGTCAGCCGGCCAGTTATTTAACTTTCCATCCATTCGTTTATTTATCTGTTCATCAATTCACCAAGCTTTGGTGTCTTTCTTTCTTTCTCTCCTTTCTTTTGATAGGCATTTTCATTAATCTTTACCAACATAGTTATCATTTCTCTTTATAACACCTTCAAACCAATTCATTCTCCTCTCCTGTACTCTTCTGATATCTCGTCTGCCTTCTTAACTTCCCTGATCTTTTCTTCTCCAATTTTATTCATCCTTACCATAGCAAACATACACAACAACGTTATTATCTCCACTATTTCCGACTTCTTCCTGTGAGCGTTCTTAGCTGAGCATATCTCAGAACTATACAACATTGCCAATCTTGAAACAGTCTTATAGATTTGCCTTTACATCCCACATTTATACTACAGTCACAATTATACTCCAGGTACCTTGTCCTAATTCCTTTCTCCAAACTAACCTCTACGGTTTACCTCGACATTTAAGTTTCAATCCTTTATAACTATGGGCCTAAATCGGATGAGTTTCCTCACTCAGTTTACCATATCTTGAATTAATATATCTTGATTTCCATCCTTATGAAACTATTCTACTTTCTTCCTACTGATTTCAAATTATCAATTTTTCAGTGTCCCCCATCTAATGTCCACTGTATTACTCGTATTGAAGATGTCTATAGTGCAAAGTAATTGTTCAGCAGTGACTTCAAAAGAATTGTTACTTCCACTTTAACTTCAACATCCAATACGATACACAAAAAACACCATGTTTCTATTCAGTATTAGAACGTACCTCATGGTATTGGCTGATATGTTTTCCGTAGCAGAATTCGTATTTCCACCATCCGCTTCCCTATTATAGAAATAATTTATTATTACTTCATATCAGTAATATATAAAGAGTACTTTCATATATATTCCATTTTAAAACTATGTTAAAGCACACTTTCCAAGTTACACTATTAAAGAATTGTAAGCTATGCTTGTGGCAAATCTGCATAAACAAATATTAGAATCGAAAGGTAAGCAAATTATACATACAAAACAAATAGGAACATAAAAAAGTTACTGATACGCGTTAAAATATAAAAAAACATATCGTAGGTTTGATTTGTTAAATCAAAAGTTATCTTATCTTGGGTCAAGAGTTTCTATATTCAAACAATTTTCAATCAGCATTCAAATGTTCAATGAGATCCCTTGTAAAACATCTGATAAACCGCTCATCGTCAAATCGTGATTATTTGTGTGTCAAAAGATATTACGTTTTCGGCAGTCTAATCTCAAACATTCTGCATACCCAATTTAGAACAAAGATACTGCGATAATCTTCCTTTTCCTTTTCTATTGGTAAGAGTTTGGCAAATGTGGAAACGTAGTTCCTTACTTGAAAATTACTTATTTTCTTTAGTTGCGACAAAAATACAAAATGATTGTTGTTCGCTGATGGAAGTTACTGTTATTCTCAGCGGAACTAACCCTAAAAACTAACCTTGCCTCGCGGATCCAGTAAAGGTATATGGGGATAAAAATCACAAACAGTCCCTGCCAAAATCTGCTCCCACTGGCCGCGAACTCTAACACTCTTAACGGGCTCCACTTAAGATGGAAGGGTCCCTACCCAAACACCACATGGCTCAGTGTTGCTACTGCAAGTTTGATATTACTACCGGCTGTAAAATGTAATGGAAGATAGCTTACCCCTCGTAAACAATATTCCCCGGCCAAAAACTGTTTTGTGAGTTGATCGTCAGCCTGAGCCTCCGGTGGAGGCTTTCTCTTTCCTTGCAGCGTTTGTGTACTTGAGTCTTCCGCTTTTCCCCCTTGTACTTGGAAATCTTCCGCTTTTCCTCCTTGTCCTTGGAACTCTTCCGTTACAGTTTCTCCCTTTAATACCTCCTCTGTCGCTGGGTTATGTATGGGTTCCTCTGCAGGCTGTTCGGTAGGAAGAACCTTCTGTTCCACCATAAACTGTTTCTGGAAGGAAAAAGAACGAAAAAATTACTTTCACTTTTTAACCGAATAGGCTGTTCTTATCCGAACTCTATACTATATGTGCTACAGAAGTCTTGAATAGTTACTATTTTAGGGTATCTTTGAAGCCTGTCTAGAAATATCTACAAAGAAACGTGTAAAAAAATCAGCTAAATATTGTTCACATAATATTACTCTAAAAAAGAAATCGCAGCACACGCGAAAGAAGAAATTCGTTGTGAACTTGTCTACATCAAAATTCACATCCACTAATCCTGTATTAAATAAAGTACCAACAGTAACGGTTAGTTTCCATATGCATTCACAATTAACTTTTAAATTATGAATACAACCTAACACCAGTTGCAGTGCTGTCTCTCTTACTACTACTATCCTCTATACTTTACAATTGTATGCATCCTCGCCCAGCCTCTAAAATATATTTACAAGGTGTCCATATTTGGCAGTGTCTACTCTATTACAGATAAAGGATCTTTATCGTGTCAAGAGTCGTAAAGCTTTTTCCCTGCTCTGTTTTGGGCGATAACATTTCCATAGCTGCTTGATAATGGGATAAGTATCTCTAGGAACGTAACACAGAAAAAGGTTACGACTCACAAGGCGGTAAAGCTCCTATACCTATGGCTTCCACTGAGTCCATAAGGTCAAAAATCTTCCCTATCGTTGTCTTATATATTGGATGCATTTTTCTTGCCGATGAGCAAATCAATTGACATTGAACATAACTACACATACGCGCGCACACACACACACACACATATATATATATGTTTGTGTGTAAAGATACATATATACACAAATACATACATATATACACAAATACATACATACATACATACGTACATACAAACATACATACATACATACATACATACATACATACATACACATATTCACACAAAATTCAATTTAGCCAAACTTAAATGGCTAACTAAGCCATCATATGCTCTATCATTGCGTTTACTGGTGGAGATATCTTCAAAAAACTTACAAACGACGGTTTGGTGACCAAACAATTCGCAAAAATTGCATCATTATCTACTCAGTTATTTATCATNACACACATATATATATATATATGTTTGTGTGTAAAGATACATATATACACAAATACATACATATATACACAAATACATACATACATACATACATACATACATACATACGTACATACAAACATACATACATACATACATACATACATACATACACATATTCACACAAAATTCAATTTAGCCAAACTTAAATGGCTAACTAAGCCATCATATGCTCTATCATTGCGTTTACTGGTGGAGATATCTTCAAAAAACTTACAAACGACGGTTTGGTGACCAAACAATTCGCAAAAATTGCATCATTATCTACTCAGTTATTTATCATCCCTTATTCAACGGTAGCATTTCCATACTGAGGCATCCAAGAGTGATTGTAAACTATTTCCCACCATGGTTTACTCTAGGTAATATTTCTTGTAGTACTTCACAAGGATTCGTTCATTTCAAGTGTAGTAATTTTCTCTATTTCTCGTAAAATACCAAAGATATGATATAATATCAGCTGATAAAAATTCCCTACAATTTACCACCTACAAAAATATTGGCCTTACACCAAAAAAGCCGTATTACCTCAAATGGTAGTTGACTCAGTTCGCTATTAATCTCATGGTTAATAAGGAGTGTTGGGCGACTAGAATTGAAAAGTACCAAGCTTATTAGATGCATTAAACTCGTTGAGAGTAGCAATAAAGGTACCAGTAATTAGCAGTAAGTCATAACTTAACCAAACACAATAACGTGGCTTTAAACACCATCGTAACATTTCTTAAAAATACTGACAAAAACATATAATTCCCCAAAATTCTTCAAATCTAACCATATATGATATTTAGTTCTCGAAAACGTATATCAATAAAAACAAAATAAATGCAGTCGTAAGACATCGGCCAAAGATTCTCCGGTATCAAGGTACTGTTTTACAGCTTAATAACGGCAGCCAGTCCCACCGGAAGTTGGTACTCTCGAGTATGTTTCAGCATAACGTCCACAATCCCAGTGATCAGATTCCATGTCGCATAAAGAAAAAAACTGACCATTTAACAACAAAGAACATCTATACATGAATATATGTATACATTTATCCGGCCAACTCGGTAATGTAGGCATACTGAATTCGGCTTAATTCCTTTAAAGTTAACAGGAAAGTCACACAATGAAAAATAAACACCCCATGTAAGTACTGGTCTCAAAAAATTGGCGAGAATTTCCGGTAAACCAAGTCTCAAAACTGCTTCTAAGCTTCAAAATGAGTAAAGATATCAAACTTTCAAGGCCAAAGTCTAGAAGGAGCTTGTGGTAAAAAGATGGGGTTGTGAAGGGGAGGGCGATTACCTTAAAGCAACATTTTTATACCAAAGTATTTAATTCAATCTGTTGTTCCAAAATTCAAAATGGATTCATTTAGAAATCCTGTTTGATCAAAGCAGTCTTCAAGTGACACACGAAATCTTCTACAGAATATTGCATAAACTAATGAAAATTGAATGACTGTACTATCTTTCCTATCCAAGCCATGGTACCAGCTGCTTAAACCTTACAAACGTTTTCTGTTCTCACAGCTTAGCTACAATACACACTAATACATGACTCACATGATTAAAAATGAGGCATATGACATAATAACAGGAGAGTCTGGCAATTTCAAAGCCATTTAGGGCATTGAGTTTTACTTTTAATTAAAGATTAAAGTTCTTGATTGTGTCTGCCAATAGTCATGTAGGTCATTTCATTTCTATAGTTTCGATATTTTTCCTGAATTGGTTTTTCATGTCCTGAAAAATGTGCTTTTGAATCTCTCAGTTTTAGGGCAATATGTGCGACTGACTATACTCCAAAGGTACTACGGTCAAACTTTAGGTAATATCCATAGTACTTTTCCACTTCTCTCGTACGAATTAGTTTTGCGCACTTGTACAAACGAGACAAAACATTTGCACCACTACAAGAAAAGCTAAAGGAGCGCATGGGAATTTTTACAAAATATTAATAATAAGTACGGTTGCTTCCTTTGATCCTTTTACCGTTTAGTTTTGTTAGCTTTGACCTAGAGTTACCCTTGCGATGGCAATATAAGTCGATATCACTTTCATCTCTATGCATTCAAGCAATCTTTGAGAAAACGTTTGAGGGTGATAAGATAAAAAGGGTAAAACGAATGATATTGTCAATGAAAACTAATGGAAAACAGAATGTCTACCGTTGACCAATAACCAATGCATACGTACGTCATTTGTTATAACCAACCATTCTAAAAATAACTTAGCGCTATCTATTCAAAGCATTTCAATTTATTTCAAAAATAGAATGTGTTGAAAACAAATAAACTACAATCGTTCCTTGGTTATTGCATGAGAAATCATTTTTTGTTGGCAGTAATGGCTGAATAGTATGGTAATTGAGGAAGACGGTCAGTAACTTTTTTCACAAAATTGCCAGAACGTGTCGGTACTATGGGGTTCGGCAGGTCAAACGGTGGCCGGCAGCACTACGTAGAAGCCCAAGGTTCCGATCATCACAAGATACGTCACTGATGAAGATGGTAATGTCATTTCTGGAAAATGAGGGATTTCATTCTGGGTATTTATATGAACCAAAATAATTACAGTATAATTAGAAGAATCTGATTTTTGATTTTTGCTACAAAATCTGGTTGCGTAACAACGCCATGAAATCTATCTGAATGGAAAAATAAAATGGAAAAACTTGGTAACTTCCTGTAATTTTAGAAAATGGATTTGAATAGCTATCTGTTATGGCACGAACATGAATGTTAGGATAAAATAAATGCATTTCTCTGAATTACTGAACGCTGCACTTTAGGTAGTTAATTAAAGACAGTTACTGTGAATATATACTTTTTTGTAAAGTTTTTCTGGAGTGTAAAAGCAAACGAATGGAAAATATGCGTCGCAGTAAATTGGGTTCTGCGCACAAATCTATCACTTCTACGAATTTCCAAAAAGAAAATCTTGCAGATCAATTTTAATACAAATACACCACTTTTTTCTAGATTTGTTCATATTTGTAATAAAATGCTGAAAGTTAAGCAAGATATCTTAGCTAGAGTGACTTTTATATGTTCTTTATTTAAATCGCTTCCATATAATAGAGTTTGGCTATAATTGTCATGCCAGGTTTAATGGTTACCTGAAAGTAACTATCATAAGTTATCACTTAGTATTAACGAAGAAAGCTAACCTTGGTGATCCATCTAATGAATGGCATTTAATTTGAAGAACTGGATCATCTTTTATTCTGAAAAAAATCATACAAAAGGAAGAAAATATAAAGTACAGATTCTAGAACCGGAAGTACTAAAAACTGACCAGAAAACTAGTTGCAAAACTCATAAAAACATCTGATATGGTAACACTTGTAGAAAAATCCCATAAAAACGGTAATATAATTTTCAATTGGTAATTCTTATGGGCTAAATTGGGTATACTATGCACTAAAAAATGTACCTATACCTGTAGCTATGCTACGATGTACCATATCTTGCGACTGATAAGATTCTTATTAGTTCTTCTGTATTGCTATCTTTATTGAATAATTTAAAAATACACAATTCCAGGTTTATACAGTAATAGCATCGTGTTCTTTTCAATCTTTTCTAAATAGCTATCAATGTATTCACCGAAATTATATTATTCCTATCGATAATGCAGTAGCAAATCGATGAAAACTAGTATTAAGATACCTGTTCTAGAGAGGATGCTATAATTCAAGTATGATTTCATACATAGACAAGTAAAAATTATATATTGCTTCTAGCGTATTAATATTTTAACCAGCTTTAATTCTTCACCTGTTTTTGCTTAAAGTTCCAACTTCTATCCGTCAATTTAATTACCACAACATAATATAGGCAGTGTTATCACGACTAAGGGTGGAGCATTTTCACATTATCAAATAAAGAAAAAAAGTACAAGAATATCCCAAACATACACAAATACCCACGCCCAGACACATACGTATTTGCCCTTTAACTCACTTAACACGAGTTCTCTGTGAAATTCTGACATAAACTGGGGTACGTATTTAATGAATATGCATGCATACATGCATTCATGTATCTATGTATGTGCATTTGGAATGATTGAACGGATGAGTGGTTGGATACATGCACACAGACATATATATATATGTGTGTGTGTGTGTGTGTGCGTGTGTATGTGTGTCTGTCTGTGTGTCTGTGGCTGTTGCTGTGTTTGGCTCTGTGTGTGTTAGTGCGGACAAGTGTATGAAAAATGGAGGTGGTTCAGAAAAGGTTTATAAACTCATTTATCAACTCTTTACATCTGTCTTGTGAGTATACATGAAAACAGATTTTAAATGTGTTTGCAAATAAATCCATTGTGCTGCCGTAATGACTGCTGTCGAAAGGTCAAAGAAAGATCTTAATCGGTAAGAGTCTTTTTCCATTACAGAACTATTAAACTGCTGTCAAAACAATTTAAACCGTCGATTCACACGGTTTTTACTCACTTGAAAACGGGATTGGCACAAAGGTTTGGATTAAGAATGATAACCTCGTATTCGCACGTGGTACTTTCCTTTACACTCATAACCTGTAATTGAATAAGAAAAAAGAAAATACCTTATTCTCTAGGCATACCATGTTTTCTATTAATAAAAACAATACGTACGACCGAAGCCACATTTGAATTCATAATTTTTCAAAATAAACTACAATACAATAAAGCTCTTTACTCTGAAATACATCACAATATTAGAATCGAAATGTTAGAATTTTCAAAATTACACACCCTTCAAAATCAAAATTAGCACGTCAAAATTATAATCAAAGTGAAAAATCTTGCTCTATGTATAAAAAGCTCTGGAAGAGAAATAGTGGGGAGAAGTAAGTAAACTCCTGTCAAAAAGTGGTAAGTATGATGGTTAAAACGTCTTGACTTTATGGACTCAGTGGAAGCCAATGATTGTTTCCATACAGACCCTCATTGTCCAATTAAAAAAATAGCTGTACCTAGTCACTTTAGTAGCCTAACTATGGGAAACGTATCTCTCGAAACGTTTCAAAAAAAAGAAATGATACAGCTTCTGTACCTAAGAAAGAAGCTTTTATCATGTGAAGAACCAAAATCATAATACTCTCCACATCGTCTAGCATCTGAGATATTACAGATGTGATTCTCCTGGGAAGTGTTTTTTGTGTAAAAACTAAGGATTTTATACATAACAATCATGCCCAATGGAGAAAAAAGGTCTATACCTCATTGTTTGAATAGGCGTGACAAATATAGACTATATTGACTTGACGGGGTTTGCCATTATTTAAATCACATGGTGTTCCGTTTCCAATAACACGACTATAGTAAGGAGTGTTTCTTCCATCAATACTCATCATCTGTACCTAAAAAATTAAGGAAAAAAATGATTTAGCCTAAAAAGGAAATATCACATTTTACATCTTTCTTTCTAGTGTTTATTGTTCCCATCCTTTCCCTTATTTGCCTTTTGAGGGAGTCTTGCTAGGTTTGGCTTATGCAGGGACGTCGTGGTCTATTTTCTAGCTTTCTAGTTTGTTAGCAGTTAACATATGGCATCATACCTAGCAACCCTAACATCAAATATGCGACTTTAGTAGACCTATAATTTTTAAAATTAATTAATTAATTTATTTATTATTATTATTATTATTATTATTATTATTATTATTATTATTATTCTTATTCTTATTTTGAAAAATTTTTAACTGGCTGATCTTTATAACGTAATTCTCCTTATTAGGCGAGTCACAACTAATGACCTAGGGCTAATAAGGTACTTTCTCCTATCTTTCACATCTCAAGAACTTTTCTTAGGATTCTAGCTGTTCCTAATAAAGCGGTCTTCTGCATGTCCACTATGTTAGGTTCAATATTCAATTTTTGAAGCCAATTTTTAAACCCTTT
>RDPX01000055.1:2294320-2322011 GCA_003991215.1 Morbakka virulenta
TCTCTCTCTCTCTGTCCCTCTCTTTCTCTCTCTCTCTCTCTCTCTCTCTCTCTCTCTCTCTCTCTCTCTCTCTCTCTCTCTCTCTCTCTCTCTCTTGCTCTCTTGGTCGTTTTCCTCTTAAAGGTTACATCCACATTTTCCTGCTCCGATTCTCATTCTTTCGTGTATGTAAATAACCATAACAACTTAATTTTGCCCCCGTAATTTTTTTTATTACGATCCCAGCACTTGTTCTTATTTCCTTATTCGTACATATTTCTAACAAGGCTACTCCCAAAGATATTTTAGCATTCTTATTTACGTTCTCACCAACAATGCTTCGTCTTTCTTCTTCAGTCTCCGTATCTCTAAGGTTTACATCAGCGTAGCTTTAATAACAGTTCTATCTTGGCTTTAACCTTCACTGTATTTACCGTCATACATTACACCCTTCAACTCTCTCCACTTATTCCAGCATCTCTGGAATCTTGCTTTCATTACCATTTCACATGCATTACTGTGTCAAGATACTCAAATTTTGCTTAAGTTCCATGTTTTTCTTATCAGACATTCCAGCATTACACTTAACATAGCATGGCAATCCCTGTCCCTCAGACTGCAACGCAAAAGCAGCAGTAACACCTCGTGCGCAAATACCAATAACAAAGACTATCACTTCATCACACTTCAACAGGCAACAATTCAGAGTAATTAAACAGGCATAAAAGGTTCACTTTACCTTGTTCTTGCCAGGAAGATACAATAACATCTTACTAAAAAACAGATGGCTATGTGGAAAACGGAAACAATAAGAAAGAAAGAATGCCACGTTATCAATGTTGGTTAGTCATTTGGTAAGTAACATTGCTGAAGTTCGTATTTTCTTAAATTTAAAAAGATTTAAAGTGATTGAAAACTAAGTAAAAATATTATTTTACCCCTTCTGAATCTTTTTCTTCGTGAAACTGCCTTACGTGTGAACCATGGCAAACCTCATATGTCCAATACGGCTCTAACTACAACAAAACCGTGAAAGAAATAATCATTAAAATTCTTAACTGAAACCTAAAACCTATTCATAATTAAAACAACATGAAAAAGGCCTTCGAAAATTGTACAAAGTGATATTAGAGCATCAAGAAAGGGTACGAATGAATGCAACAGTCGAAAAAACATCAGAAACCGGAACTTATTTTAGCTGTCATGTAAAAGCCTTCTTTACAAAAACCTAAAAAAATTTATATTGAATGATTATAAACGTCATTAAGTAGTAAATATTTTATTCAGGTGTATCCCATAGCTAAAACACCACATTCATTGGTAAACCACTTCACAAACTCATTATGACTACGGTCATGCATTAGCTTTGACTAACGGGTGAAAAAACTATGACCTAATTTCAAAGTACAAATAAACATACAGGTTTGAGTAGACAGACCGATAGTTAGATGGATTAATAGATAGATGGGTGGGAGGATGGTTAGATAGATAGATAGATAGATAGATAGATAAGTGGGCAAACATAGAGTTGCAGTAATACATACACTAGTAGATAGAGGGCTTTATGTAAATATATATATATGTATAAAGAAAAAGAAGTGCAATATTAAATAAGACATGATTTTCTTATTGCACTAAAAAGGTGCAGAATAGATCATAGAAGAGGACCATTATTTAATGTCTTTCCTCATGAAAAGAATGAGAAAAGAAGTCCCAAAAAAGGTTAAGATTTCCTTATTATTTCTTTACTCACTCTATAAGAGCACTTTGCATGCCCATGTAAAACATCATGAAGCAACTCTTCTGGTGGTATACCGGTTAATATGTCACCATCACCCTAAAAACAAGAAGGAAAAATGAAATAATAGTTTTGGAAGATTACAGTACATTAATCAGCAGCAGCATCTCAGTTCCATTTAATGTCTACAGTTTCTCAATTCAGCTTAAGATAAGCATTTGAAGAAAGGTATACTTGCAAATGACACCCCCTTGGGATTTTGGCACACAAGATCCAGTCATGCAAACTTTTATTCACCATATTTTGCAGCATTTTGCACACCCTTTCATATTTCATCAGCAGGTTTTGAAGTTTTGCAGCAGGTAAGTAATCATGTCTTAGAACCATGTAGGGAAAATTATTTTATGCAGGCTTCATGCCCTTTACTTCTGAAAATGATGGAAATTGCTTTGTTTTGTTAAAGCTGCTTCAATTCACATATTGCCCTCTATTCCACTGTCACTCTGTGCATTACAGCCCATTCTGTTTCTCCTGCTCTACCAATAAAATACGAGATACCTAATTAATTGAATGTAATGTATAGTCTGGATATAGGCCAATTAAACCCAATGCAATAATAAAAATTAGTAAAAACATTTGTCCAATAACTCAAAGCAATGTTTAATTCATTTCAATACACTTTACTACACTTCTATAAAAATGGCCAGCCATATTTTTAATACAAGGACCATTGATACTACCACTACTGCTGCTACTATAACTACTACTATTACTAATCCCATTACTATTATTGAGTAACTTTAAAAGTATTGGCAATATTTCAAATCTGTTAGGAGTTACTAAAGTACTATCTCTTTTAGTCAATTTTATCATTTTTGCATACCTGTAATAAGTATTTTCAATTTCCAATGAAAACTGTGAAAAAGGTAACCTGCACATTTTTGGTAAAGATTGTGGTAATGGATTACCTTTAGTATTTCTGAAGACTTATGTGTGAATAATGAAAAGCCCATACTTTTTAGAAAAACGTACTTTGCCATCAAATTTACCTAAAAATAGTAGTAGTCATATTTATATAGTTTTTTATGGTAAAAGGCAATGTTGTCCATTTTGACATTAGAGACATGAGCTTTTACAAGTGCTGTAGATTTATAAAGCACATGGAATGGCAGTCCTTTCTCAAGTCTGTGATGTCTTCTTGATAAAATGTTGTACTGAAAGATAGGGGAATCACAGACCAATGTTTCATGTGTTGCATACATTGCTTATTCTTTTCCTGGTACCCTACCTTTAATATAATTTGACATTTTAGGGTTTCTCATGACAGTTTTACTTCAGATTTCAGATGCACAGGGAAAGATCTATTGTCCTCCTGTGATGGAAAATGTCATTATATAACTATGTGAATACATAACCAAACATGGATCCAGGGTACCATTAAAGGGGGTAATGACATAATGCTCAAACTTCAGACAAGTTTTTACCTCTACATTAAGTCCCACTGTCTATATCTTTCAAAGGGCTAAAGACTATTCGGGCTATTAAAGAAGCACAGCCTTCAGTAAATTCATAATCTCAGCAAACTCTTGCCAGACTATCTGATCAGTGACTGTTTCAGAATCATTAGGTATTCAAGTAAATAATGTAGTGTATGTTTCAATGTAGCAAATATATACCCAATAGGTCCTTTAGACCACTTCAAAATGCTAACTTTTTTCATATTCAAACTCTGAAAAAAGCTTAAATAAGCTTTAATAAGATTCTGCCATTATATTGACAGGTATATCTTAAGTTACAAAAGCTCTACAATGCTTCAATCTAAGTCAACATTTTAGTGTTCTCTTGGTAGTAATTTAATATATGGATAAGAAAAAAAATTCTGGCTTGTGTATGAAACATGACTACAATAAGAAATGGTTTTGGTTTAACGAGCACTATTTTAAATAAAAAAATGTCTATTTTTTGGNTTAAACCCAATGCAGTAATAAAAATTAGTAAAAACATTTGTCCAATAACTCAAAGCAATGTTTAATTCATTTCAATACACTTTACTACACTTCTATAAAAATGGCCAGTTATATTTTTAATACAAGGACCATTGATACTACCACTACTGCTGCTACTATTAGTACTACTATTACTAATCCCATTACTACTATTGAGTAACTTTAAAAGTATTGGCAATATTTCAAATCTGTTAGGAGTTACTAAAGTACTATCTCTTTTAGTCAATTTTATCATTTTTGCATACCTGTAATAAGTATTTTCAATTTCCAATGAAAGCTGTGAAAAAAGTAACCTGCACATTTTTGGTAAAGATTGTGGTAATGGATTACCTTTAGTATTTCTGAAGACTTATGTGTGAATAATGGAAAGCCCATACTTTTTAGAAAAATGTACTTTATAGTAAATAATGTAGTGTATGTTTCAACGTAGCAAATATATACCCAATAGGTCCTTTAGACCACTTCAAAATGCTAACTTTTTTCATATTCAAACTCTGAAAAAAGCTTAAATAAGCTTTAATAAGATTCTGCCATTATATTGACAGGTATATCTTAAGTTACAAAAGCTCTACAATGCTTCAATCTAAGTCAACATTTTAGTGTTCTCTTGGTAGTAATTTAATATATGGATAAGAAAAAAAATTCTGGCTTGTGTATGAAACATGACTACAATAAGAAATGGTTTTGGTTTAACGAGCACTATTTTAAATAAAAAAATGTCTATTTTTTGGCTTTAGAATCCTAAAACATTCAACAATAAACGTATGGAGCATAAAATCCCCGGCTGTCCATACATTAGTCTCCTAAACATCCTAAGTTACTAGGATACAAAGTTACTTAAATTGAATATTATACTAACCTCATTCTTTTCCTTTACCTCTGGTAGAATACATTTATATTTTTCTTGATCTTCTGTTTTCAATGTTATAGACTCTTGACCAATTACTGGCTCCTACCATAAAACAAGCAAGCAATAATATCAGGTGAATACTGAGAACAATAATGTACATTATATACCAAAAACATAGGAACATACATCTATAACAAATAATATTGCAAGACCAAAAAAGTTTCTTTTTGATGAAAGCATTTCTTCAAAATTAAAAAATTATTTATAAAATAGAAAACATATTTATATATAAATCAATCCATCATCAGCCAAAAAAAATGAAGAACCTGACAAATAATTTGAGGTAACTGATAAAAGAATAGTAAGCAACATCAATTATTCAAATTGCAGGATGGTAACAACTGTTAAGAGATATGTGGAAAGGGTTTGGCCTAAGGTTGATCTGGACAGACAATGCAAATGATAGGAAGATGAGACTTAATATCAACAGTAAAAGGTCTGAATAGATGCCATGATCAAATGGAAAGAGGAAATTACAGAAACTAATCAAAAACAGAAAAAAGAAGTTGAGGAATAATTACCTCAAACAGTTAGCAGATAGCATAAATACTGCAGCTTAAGCTAGGGATAGTGAAAAAGTATTTACTATGGCAAAGAAACAGGTAACCTTTAAGGCAAATAAAAAGTTACCCATACCAAATGAAGGATTGTTAAAAAAGCCATTTTTAAGTCCACAAGTTGCCTCTCTGCCAAAGCTTGATAAACCTGAGGAATTCCCTCTTCTCCATGATGAAATAATAGAAATCAATGAAGATATTCTGCACCACAATGTCACATTAATTGTTCATTTGTACCATTACAGGATTTATTACAGATGTCAGTTACTTACATGAAGCATTGAGTAGTTGAAGTTTTGAAAAATAGGTAAAGGCAGGGGTAAAATGTAATAATTAACCTGTCTCTGTATAATGCCTCACAACCTTCTAAAACAAAATACCACATAACTTTTGCTGTAGTTATTCAAATGCAAATTCAAACAAAATTAGAATTTTTTAGGCAAAATTATTCTCCCATTGCAATCATCATATTAGTTGTTAAAAATAACAAATATGATTAACTATTTCATTTGCCATTTCTCTCATCATTACAAAAATACTTGTTGTTGGCAGTTTTATTCATTGTATCACCAAGAACTGGTACCTGGTGACTGTTTACAACTCTAGGCATGGTAAAACTAAGGTTAAAAATTGATGACTACAGTGCTATCTCGCAAAAAATATTTGTAATACAGAGCAAACATATACAGTAGAAGCCAAAGTAAAAACATTCATGATCAGATAAAAAATGAGTGATAGAGTATGTTCAAATAAAGGCACTGTAGTCACCAAGTAACAAACACCTTCCCCCACCCCCAAGGACAAATACAAAAAAAGCTTGTTAAATGGATTATTAATTAAGTACACTGTCATTTTTAGGCAGTTCTGTCAATGGTCAGATGGTGATGCATGGGTTAGGGCAATAGGATTAAAGGTAAACTACCATTCCAATTAAACTAAGTAGACTCAGTTCCTATCAGTGCTGTCAGTGCTGTTGATACTGAAGTGCCAGTGGTATATGGACGAAACTGTGCTTAACATCAGTAAGTGTTCAACATTTTACTTTCTAGACCTTGTGTTTATTAAGAGCCAGCATTTGATACACTCTCCACTCAATACCTCTACTGATAGTCTGACTAGGGTCTATAAACATACATAATTTATTCAGAAAACATGAGAGGAAGTAATCAAATTGGATTTCAAGCAAAAAGGTATCACCAAAGATCTAGTAAAGGCCAGACTGGTCTGGAAGTCCATTTTATTGAACCATCCAACACATGGCAGCATGTAAAACGGTGGTGAAACCGAATATGATGACAAGCTTCTTTGGAAAGGATGTCAGTGCACCAGGCCGTCAATTTCTTTACCTTCTTTAAGGTTCCTTCCATATTTGTTGGCGAAGGTGATGTTTGATGGCTTTGTTAAGATTTTGAGGATTACAACAGATACAGAATGAGCCATTTGGTTTGTCTACAGCAACAAGTAAACTAACCCAGTTGGATGGTTCAGTAACAGAAACAATTATCCCAAATCTTGTATGGGTTGGAGTTGCTTTTTCTAGTTTTTAGCAGAGGGATTGCTACCTTTCCACAAACAAAGCTATAAATGGTAAGTAAAACCAATACATAACATACTTAAAATACAAACAGATGGCATTTCTCATATTTCTGACAAAACAAAGTATGTTGACCCATGAGTTTATCAGTTTCCTGTTACCAAATGGGTGTAACATAACATGATTCCTGAACCTTGGTATACAATATTATAATGATGGTATACAATATTATATTGCACCCTGCTGATGAGTCAAAAGGAAATTTAAGATTAGTGAAAATTGTTCCATAGACAACCATAGTCACATTTGGTATATTTGTCATCTGACAAATATACTGAATTGACCCCAAGACCATGCTTGGTCTCATTCAAGCATGAAATACCAGTTTGAGGACTGGCAGGGTATAGTCTTTCTCTTGCGAGCAGGTGAAGCGCTCTTCAGGCTTGGATGGCAATCACCTAGAGATGGTGTCTTAATAAAAACACTGGTCCACATCACCTTAATGGGCTGGTGTTAGGAAGGGCATCAGGCCTATAAAAACGCTGCCTCATCATACCATGAAATGGCATCCAAAGATATTCTGCATTACTGCATAAACAAGACTGGAACTAATTTAAGTGAAGGTGTCATGCATGGTAGGACTTTTGTTTGATATAGGCAAAATCAGACCATTATCAAGTTACTACATCAACCGAAAGAAGTGATGACAAGCTTCAGACTCTGTAGTCTGAATGTGGGAAGTCTGAGATGTATATCTAGTGAAGTAGCAGAGTTTTTTGAGGGAAGATACATTGATTTGTGCTGCATCCAAGAAACATGATGGAGAGGGAAATCTGTAAGAATGATAGAAGGGAAAGAAGCAACATACAAACTGTTTTGGATTAGTAATGGAAAAGGCACAGGTGAAGTAGGTATCTTTATGGCAGAGAAATGGATTGACAAGATGATTGATGTCAAATGCATAAGTGATCGAATTATGCTGATAAAACTGATGATAGGTGAGACAGTCTTTACAGCAATATCAGTGTATTCACCATAATGTGGCTTGAGTGAAGAAGTCAAGGATAATTCTATGACAGTCTTCATTGCAGTCACTGGTAAGCTGGCAGAGAAAGAAGTTGTTGCTATTGCAGGTGATCTAAATGGCATGTTAGAAGAACAGCATCTGGGTTTAAGGAAGTCCATGGGAGGAAAGGGATATGGTGACAAAAATAAGGATGGTGAAAGAATTCTAGAGTTTGGACTTGCCATGGATATGTTGGTGGCGAATTCTTTATCAAGAAAAGGAATAGCCAACTAGTAACCTATGAGTTTGGGACAGCTATGACTCAAGTGGACTACATTTTGATAAAGATGAAAGACAGGAAGTATTTTCAAGTTGTAAAAGTGATACCTGGTGAAGAATTTGTGACCCAGCATAAACCAGAAATTTGTGACTTCAGGATTAAGAAAGTACATAAAGTGAAAAGAAAGTATATCCCAAGGAGAAAGGTGTGGAGATTAAACGATGGACAAGTAAAGCAAGCCTTTGAAGATCAACGCCTCCACGTCATAGAGTGACATGGTGGTGGAATGCTTCTGTTGAAAATTATGTGAAAGAGAAGAGAAGCCTGTGGAGTCAATGGAAAGAAAGGCTAGTGAACAAAGAAAGGTATCTGGAGGCCAAGAGAGCAGTTAGGCGAGCAATCTACAAAGCAAAGATGGATGCCAAGAAAAAAAGTTTTCCAGACATAATGTGCAGAGATGACCAGAAGAATAAAGTATTCAAGATAGCTAAGCACATGATCAAGACTAATCAGGATATCATTGAAAAAAAGTGCATCAGGAATGATGATGGAGAACTTGCAACAAGTAAACTTGAAAAGAAGAATGCCTGGAAGTGCTATTATGAGAGATTGTTGAACACAGAGTTTTTTGGGGACAGAGAAAATCTTGGGGAGGTACAAACAGTATCTGGACCAGCCATTCTTATTGAGAAAGAAATGGCGAGGGAAGCAGTAAAGAAAATGAAGAAAGGCAAAGCAGCCAGGCCTTCAGGAGTTGTGGCAGAGATGGTCAAAGCTGCAGGTGAGAGAGGTATAGAGATGATCACTGATCTAACAAATCAGATTGTAAGAGATGCTGTCATTCCTAAGGACTGGGAAATAAGCACAATTATCAACTGTTACAAAGGGAAAGGAAAAGATCTAGAAAGAGGAAATCAGAGAGGATTAAAGATAATGGACCAAGTCCTGAAAGTTGTTGAAAGAGTTATGAAAAAACAAATTATAAGTGAAATAAACATTGATGACATGCAATTTGGCTTTATGCCTTGATGAGAAACTATTGATGCCATTTTTATCCTCAGACAAATGCAAGAGAAGCACCTTGGGAAGAACAAGAAGCTGTACCTTGCCTTTGTGGATTTGGAAAAAGCCTTTGACATAGTGCCAAGAGAAGTTGTTTGGTGGGCTTTACAGAAACTAGGAGTAAGTGAATGGCTGATTAAGGTTGTTCAGGCAATGTACAGAAATGCTAAAAGTCGGATAAGGGTCAACAGTTCCTAAACTNAGAAGGGGAGGCAACCTGTGACTTAGACCTATGGAAAGTGCATTTGGAGGGTGAGAAAATTGAAGTTGTCCAGAAGTTTTGCTACCTTGGTGACACCCTTGGAGCTGAGGAAGGAGCTGGTGCAAGTGAAACAGTAAGGGCTAACAATGGATGATGCAAGTTCAGGGAGCTGATGCCATTGTTAACCAGCAGAGTTCTGCCGTTACCTACCAAAGGTAGAGTCTACCAGGCATGTGTACAAGGCACAATGATGTATGGCAGTGAAATTTGGCCAGTGAAAGCTGAAGATGTTGGCTGCATGGAGCGGAATGACATGAGAATGATAAGATGGATGTGCAACGTAAATCTGAAGGACAGGCTCAGTTCTAATGAACTCAGATGGAGATTGAATCTGGCCAGTATGCCTGCAGCTGTATGCAGAATAGGAGGCTTTGTTGGTTTGGTCATGTGGAGAGAATGGACAAGAATATTTGGGCAAGTAGATGCAGAACAATCAAGGTGACAGGAACTACTAGCAGAGGAAGACCGAAGAAAACATGGGAGGAAGTGATAAGGATGGATCTCAAACAAAAAGGTCTCAGCAGAGACCTGGTGAAGGATAGGATAGCTTTGAAGTCGATTTCAAGAAAGCGTCCAACAAATGCAAGCATGTAAAAGGGACGTTAAACCAAATATGATGATGGTGATGATGATGATGATGAATCATTTCTCAGTTAGTTTCATAACCCAATCCATTTTCCTGCTTAAGGTAGCATTTATGGCAACTCTACTGAACTGAAAGGGGGGGGTTAGATTTTTTAACATTGTCATATATCAACACACACTATGGGAATATGTTCATTAAAAAACATATTAGAGGGAAAATAAAGCCTGAATTTTAGCCTGTGAACATGCCAAAGGTAGATGCCTTTCATAAGAAACTTATGGGAATAGCACAAGATGCCTACAAAGTAACCAGTGGCAATAAATGTAAAAGTTTCCTGGAGCAATTCATTGCCGTGTGTGTGCCAAAAAAACCTCTGATAGAATTGCAACTAATAGGATTGTTTTTTCTTTCACATTACATTGTCAAATAAATGTAATGAGATGGTAAATGTTGACTCCATGTGAGATATACTTTGTATAAGCAATTTCCAGGGAATTTTAACTAAATATTGTACTTACAAATAAGAAGATGGAAGTATTATTAACTAATGGACACTTGTTTTACTAGCACTTCATAAGGGCCCTTGCCTTGGATTGTGTACTTTTGATCTATACTTGAATAAACATTGAATGCAAAAAATCCATGTAAAAAAACAAACGTACGCCGCTTTACATAGTTTTAAACGATTGGATTAAATATTGCTTGTTGGCAAAAAAATGTAAAAAATATTATACTAATTTTTACAAATATTTAATATTACTTTTATCAGGTTACTTATATGACCAATATTTTAAAAGAAAATATTTTCAATAAATGAGTAAATTATTAAAGGGAATTTTACTTGCATAATCGTAAAAGACTGTGCTTTTCATATGTATAAACTGAACCTTAAAAAATACTCACTTGATAGTTGTCAGACAATGGTCCCATCCATGCTATATCAAACTGGCCTTTATCTTGAAACCCCGGGATAAATTTCTTTGCACTGCATGTTGGCGAAAGCCACAAGTTATGCAGTATTAAAACACAGAAATAGGCTCCGGGCACAAATATATATCTAGGTACACAACGTTGGTTTCTAAAGCTTGCCATCCTCAATTATTTCAATATTCGACTTCCTTAGAAAACATCCCCAAAGCATTACCCATCACTGGCAAGACACGTCAGCTTGAGCCGGCTGTGTCAACCAACCCCTTTTCGGTATGCTGAATTTTAAACAAGTATCGTCATAACTATCACACTTTTTGTAAATCGTTAATCAACAAATAATCTATTTATAAGCGATTGAATGACAACTATTCCTAAAGATTTAAACAAAGTTTCTAACTCAAACACTTTACGTGTCCAATCACGATACAGTAAACATTAACCTTTTCCCAGGCTTGTTCTTGAAGATGCTGAAGTGAGGCAATAACGCAAGGGGCCGGTACGTCAAAATTCCAAACGATCATGTCTTCTCAAATGCAAGGGCAGCAAACGCCCCAGCGACCACCGACCAAAAATTGTGCAAGGGGATGATACAATTTTTAGCATTCTTCCAGAATCCCAACAAAAGCTTTGCCTCATTGCGTGTTTCTTTTGTTGTTGCTTACGCGTGCCGTTTTTTCCTTGTAAAATATGTTGAATAACAGATCCAATTGATTGGTCTTGCAACTGTAATCTTCCCATTTCCTCAAAGGGACATGCAGACAAGCACATGAAATAAAACCAATTGCACTTAGCTCCTTTTGAAGTGGAGGCTGATAGTTAATACTTTGTAAAATGTTTTTGGTTTTCAGATGACTTGCTGAGAGTTGCTGACCTTCTCGTTAATAGTTTCTTTATTCCCTTGTGTAATCCAAATGAGGGCATTTTCATGTACGTACTTTTGCCTTTAGTGGGAACAGTAAGTACATAAAAATGCTCTAGTGAAACGATGAAAACTCCAAAACCTATCTGCCTCCTTTGCCCTATACCTTTAAGCTCGCACCACTTAAGGCTTTTTAATTTTAAGACAAATATTGCCTGTAAAGACCACAGTTTTGATTCCAACAAAAAATATTATTGGATTCTGCGAAGTACCATGGAAGAACCCCTCATGTTATATTTCTTTTTCCTAAAGCATCTGCTATCAAATTTAAGTTGCTGCCAACATTTTTCCATAGTACTTCTTATTTGCTTTAGCGTCCTCTTTTGTTGTAGCATATATCTTTTCTCCTTGGTGTGCTATTTACCAGTACTTATTTTATTTGTCCAAAGCTCCATGTTTTTAACTGTTGTTTTCGATCAACTCTCCTTTTCGCACATTTCTTTTCAAACGAAACAACAATTTTTTTTGAAAACAAAGGTATTTCTGATATTAAATGTGGAAATAATGGTATTATTTTCTTCCTATTAATTGCTAATAGCTCTGTCCCCTTGGAATGACGATGTTAAAACTCGGAATACAGTTGACAGGTGAGCGAACTAGATCGTTTTTGGTTTAGCAAACCTTTTGTTATCATCAGAAATGGACGCTGTGTTTTCTTGAAAATTTCTCAAACTTTATTATTTTAATGCCCTATGTTGGAAGATGTCTTTTTTTGTGATATACCAATATGAGGTACTCTTTTTTATCGTTAGTCATCGCTAATATCATTACTCACTCATTTATATCCAGTACATTTTGTTAAACATGTATGTAAATATGTCCAACACCAAAGCATTAGATCACAATTAATTTGCATATTCTTTGTAATTCCTTAGACATAATAACCAGCTTGTGTTGGAATGGACTAACTAAAGCTTGGAAAACTCTGTGTTCCATTTTTCTACTTGTCTGTTCCACCTATAATTGTTTGTAGGGACTGCTTATATAGCAACTCAACTATTTTATACTCAACCAATTCCCAATGTCTCAAACTATCAGATTTGCCAAAATCTAATTTCAATATCTTTTTCTTCAAAATCACACGTGTGTGACACTGTTCGGTTTTATTTCTAAGTCCAACGTACAATAACTGGTTTTAGACTAAATTTTTGCATGTAATCCCAAAATCTTGTTACTTCTATCCAGTCAGATTAATTCTTTAAAATATAAGCTCATATCAGAAATATCAATATCTGGCTTTATTTGCAAGTGAATCAAACATCATAGCACTTGTTGGATAGATGTATTCACAGGTGTAATGAAGAGTAAAAAGAGTATAACACACAAGAAGCTATTTATAAATGGATATTCCATGAATTTCCGATTGTGATAAGCAAACAAAACCTTCCTCTTTAGACACCAGAATTAGTCGGCCAGAAAGTTGCAATCCCTTCGATCTTGATAACGTTCCTCCATTTTACGGTTATATGGGTGTAACTCAGTTCTTCAAAGACCCCAGAAATTGTTATAATTATTCCAGATGGGAACAAAGGGAAGTACATTGTAACTGACATGCGCGCACCAAGTTTGCGTAAACTGTTTCATACCGAAAACTGTTGTGTTTTTTTTGGGTTTTTTGCGAAGTACGTTTGGGGCGACTGACTTGAGGGGTAGTCAGTCAGAGTTCAGAAAGATTCGATGCTTCTCAAATACCAGCATCCTTGGTGTGCTCTCTACCTACGGACCATCAGATATATCGGCCTAAAGTTTGTCCATGCTTACTCGTGGAAAATTCTGAAGTAAAGCAAATCCTTTTCTTTTTTTGTCCAATGTACAACCAAAGTTTCTCATTGGACCAACTTTAATGTACAGGTTTGGCAGCAATATCTTTTTCGGTTAATCTTCTCTGTGAAACCGAACGTTATGTGAACTGGGTTAAAATGTCTTGATGGCTACTACTAACACAACGCTGGTAGCAGGAACCATGTGTACTGTGTACAAATCTTAGGTGCTAGAATGAATCCAGTAACTTTACGACTTCCTCATACCAATCATTTGTGTTCTTCGTAGTTAAGGGCAGGTAAGACTATCCAAACATCTACATTGTTGCTTTCATTTTAATCGAGTGCTCGACAGGAATTGATGAAAACTTATTTCCAGTATTCAAACGAAATTCCTCGCGACTTTTGCTTGACGAATCAATAAAGTCATCATTCCGTGGCAGTCCAATTCAGGGCCACTAATTTGATCTGACGAGCAATGTTGTTGCAGTAGACCAGTGAAGTCACTTATTAAACGCGGAAGACTCTTTAATCCTCTCGACGGTCTGCTACCAATGGAATGTTGTCCCTCAAGCAAGAAACATTCCTCTTAAAGAAGTGCACTCAATGGCTGAGCAGAATCTTTGGAATGCTTTGGAATTTTTATACTTAAGTAGGAGTCGGTGACGTCACCTCTCCATTTTATTACACGAGTCACCAAATAGTGTACTTCTTTTCTTATTTCTCAAATCCCTTGTTCTTCACGCATGTTTTACAGCATATATGGGAAGCGAACGGCTTGGGGGCCATCCATCTAATGAGATTGACATTTTTCGACCCCCCTACCTTGTTCGCACCTGTTCACAGGCAAGTACGCCCTCCCCAGTGCGAACGTACGTTATACTTTTTTGACCGTTGTTGGTAGTTGCCATTTCGATAAACAAGTTTAAAATTATGTCATTGATTCTTCTTTAAAAGAAGCTCACGTGTTTAAATTCGAAAAGTAAAAAATTGACGCCAGGCTATTCATGTGAGAAATGAAAACAACTACAATTAGATACAAGCCGAATACAAACGAAAGTAATACCAGATAAAGAAACAATAAATGTGTAAAAGCAGATAAGAATAATTACACATGCACACCTGTCTTTCGCTGTCACTACTTTGTGAATTTTTTTTAATGTGAACGTTCTCACTTTGTGAACCCTATTCCCCCCCTGTTAGCTTTTTAGGATACCCCCTACTCCCTCAGTGCGAACGTAATAAATGGATAGCCCCTTGCGCTGGGTTCCTAATTTGCTACTGAGTTATCATGATAGACTTCTCACAAAATCTGTGATTTTTGTTTGATGCAAAAACGATTTTCTGCAGATAAAACAGAACCTGTTAATATAGTTTGTACACCTTAGCTCTGTATCAATACAAATCTAGACCTGCAAAGAAAAAGTCTTATTAAACCTTTATTTCTCACATTCCCTTGATCAGCAACATAAGTGTTGAAACCAGAATTTTGTCAAGATTTGTAAATGTAAATTTTTTTAGGGCAAGATTTTTTAGAACGGTAAAATGTATGCTACAGTGGGTATTAATAACTGGGCAGCCTATATTTTCTAAGTTATCGAAACTGAACTATTCTGTTTCATTGAACCATAATATCTAAAACTGTCACTAATCTTGCTTTTAAAATACATCTTTGATGCAACACAGTAAAACACACACAAAAATGTTCTTTAATAAGGAAAACTGAGACCATGATTGCTTATGTGTGAAAAGCTGAAGAAAAACAAGGATACAAGAATATTTCAATCACAGTGAATATTCCTTTCAGCAAAATGCAGTATCTAAAACTACAAAAATCAATAATTTTGGTGAACACCAATTCGAAAACCCCAACTACATGAAAACAGCATGAACAAAAACAAACGTAAATCCAAAAGGCCAAAGAAACATTTCTATCAACAATAGTACTGACACTTATACAACAGAAAGCAGCCTTTCCTCTACCCCACCCCCCAAAAACCCAACATACTCCGTACCTACATGGGGTTTCCAAAAGCACGGATTTACGTTTTTGGTGCGACCAACAAGATGGTCGCACCAAAAAGCAAGCAAAACTAGGTGAAAGTTCTTGCCTCGATTTCAAAGTGGCTGGTTGTAATGATTTGAAACCTGCCAAAACAATGTAACATGTACGTTGCATTGTTAAAGAAAAAAGCTTCAACTAGCATTCTTAGCAGATGTCCAAATATAGTGTGGCATATCTTCAACATGTTGTACCAGTAGTGACAGATGCAGAGCACATCAAGGTTTAGGGAGAGCGCTATTTAAAAGATATATTAAAATAAAAAAATCTTTCAAACCAGAGCTGACAGAAGAAAATAAATAATACTTTCAAAATCAGAATGCAAAAATAATCCTTGGGCAGTCGGAAAATCTTTGGCCTTTTACATAAGGTTACAAAACTCAAACCAATGTAATTCGCTGTCACATTAATGGCTTCAAATGTTTTTGTTTAGATACTTCCAAGTTACTGTCACGACCAAAATGGCAGTGACTTTTATAGAACTTGGTAAAATTTTACAGTTTCTTTCAGTTGTGGCAAAACTCTTTTACATTTCAAGACCACAATCCCAGGTATTCAGAATAGCTAATCACAAAAAATAGCATGAATTACTTTTGTGCAATGAAAACCTGCTGTCTTGCGTTCTCGGCTACCCAAAGAACTCTCTTCGTGAGATTTTCACGACGGTACATTCACATTCACATCCACAAATGTATTGAAAGTCCAATAAAATTTACTTGTAGCCGTTAACGGTTAAGAATCATCTGTGAATATTAAGAAAAAAACTGGGAATCGAAAATGCTCGATGTGATTCCGTCATTATTTTCAATCGAATAACGTTTCTTACGCAAGTAATACGCTGCAGACATTCTGTTATTCAAAGAAAATGCTAATGATTTTGACTTTACTACAAGAAAGGCCCTACGCTTTTTGGATTGGAAAAAAATTCAAAAACAACAAAATGAAAGAATTAAATGCTATCATATCTCAGTAAATAATGTATTCTTTGACGATTAAAACAATACAATTAAAGAAACCTGCTTAATTTGGGGGGCACCCACAGTGTTCTTTTCATTTTCAAAGGCAAGTGACTCGAAAAGTCCACAGATATTGACAAGGGGTTGACATATGACTCTTATTTGCTGACTCTGTTGCATTAATACCGTGCTACAGCCAAGCTACATACTCTCCAGCAAAATGGATCTCTTTTCACTTAAGAGTTCTGAACTGTTGCTTTAGAGACTCTCAGATTGAGGGTGAAAAAAAAACACAGTAAAAAACTGGTACACAAACTCCACAATACCAAAAGTCCAGCTATCAGCTACAAAAGCAACTACTAGAAATTAAACTCTGCTTGCATGGTATGCTCCAAAACATTAAGAATATTTGCAGATTCTCGGTCATTAGTCACTAAAGGGAATCTATTACCTAACAATGGAGGAAAGCTACGAACAAAAAATACAAAACTCTGGGTACATATGTATAACCTCGAAAAGCCTACGAAATTTCCTAAGAATTTGTTAAAAAAGTTTGTTAACCCAAGCCATTTAATTATAACAAAAATTCAAAATGTCACAACAAATTTTTCTATATACAAGGTAACTTTTACTACATTTCAACAACATATTCTCACGTAACAAACCTTAATGCAGTATGTGACTAGTGCATATGCTGAAGAATACCCTCTTTACTACTAAGTCATTAAAAATTAAAACGTTAAATAGAGTTGCTTGATATAATTACAATGGGAAAGCTTAAGTAGTTACTTTTCATATGGATTAATCCCTTTCTCCAATTAAAATATAATTATACTATATATAAATAAAATGAGGCTAAGAAAAGTTGACAGTTCTTGATTACTGTAAATCTACTTTTACCGGGAAACGAATAAAAACCACCAGCTAAAAGTAGAAGTACAATTTTGCTTTCAAGTAATCCAAATGGTGTAGAATTCCACAAAGGAATGGAAAGATAGCACACAAAGAGAGCTGCAGCTAGGGTTTGGCTCACGTAAACAGACCTTCCCAAGATTCGACAGACTTTACCTGACACTGAGGCAGTCCAACTGACACAGGTGGGAAAAAACCCCTTTGCTTTACCCAACTCGTCTTACCTTGATTAATTCAAGAAGAGGCATTTGTTTCCATAAATTTATTTCACTTAGGCAAAATATGTTGCTTGCTGTTAGCACATTAGACAGAACTACATGAATACATAATACTCAACTGAATACTAAAAAAAACACCCAGCAGAAAAACAATGTATATAGTACCTTTGTTCCTGGGAAAGAAACCGGTGGTATACTTATTTCCCCGGCCTCCAATTTCCACTCTGACTAAATAGTGCTTGACTTTGAGAAAGTTTCATACCAACAAGCTCCACTGGCATGAAAGAGATCAGACTGAAGCTCTGCGTCCAATGTATTTGATTTACCATTGATATAAAGCTGACAAATACCTACTAATTATTATTTTACAAATTAACAGTAGCATGCCTATGGGGCCCCAAAAAGGAACCTTACAACAAAGTGATTTTCTGTTACTAAACAATGGATTCTTTATATCTTAAATACACTGTAGTCTGTAGGCTTATAAAGAAGAGTAAGTACTCATGACGTGCACAGGACTAAATTATGAAGAGGAACTCAATATTACTTCTTAAGATGCTATGATTCCGTGATTTGTTAACTCCAAGTACGGATGTATTACAAAAATACAAAACGATATTGACTAGTATAAACACTACAAGCATTTATTCCAAAAGAGCACTACATGACATTATAATTCAAAATAAAAAGACTGACGGAGATGAGGTCAGATTTTCTGAAGTAACATCAGTTGTTTCATATTTTTAAAGATATTCTGTCTTTAACGGGCATTAACCAGGGGACTGGCTCCCATAAAAGGAATATCTCTCTTCCATTCTTTGAAAAGAAGGCAAAAAAACCCAAAAAACTTTGATAACTGGTTATCCTTTTTGTCCATATCAGTGGGCTAAAGCTTCTTCATCAAGCTCTTGGAGGGTCATGTATACGGTTATATCCAGGTTTAGGCATTGTGCAAAGCAAATAGCATGTTCCCATCATGCCGATGACCTGTTTAGGAAAAATTGAAATTAATGTAAAGAAATAGTATGAAAAACAACCAATCTAACAAGGGAGTTTCAAGATGTTCTCATTACAACCAAAAGTTAAGTACGTTACCTCCCATGCTATATCAACGTTATTAATCAGAAAATAAGGGCTGACATTAAAACATTGATGATTTGATAGATAATACTTAAATGAACACCCTTTAACTCGCAAATTTGAAACTATCAAGTACCTGAACAATCCTAACCTTAGAAACCCCTGCAATGTCCACATGATGTTAATTTGGAGAAGGCAAAACTGAACGTACGAGAAACAAGCTGCAAGTCTGGATCAACATGGGCAGTGAATTTTTACCTTCATGGGTAAATTTATGTCATTCTTCCATAGATCTCGATTTTCGGACCCCTTAAAATTTCTCACATGCAACTCAAAAGAATAAGAACTCATTCAAGGTCCACTCTACCTTAGCTCAGTTAGGACATGAGAGCTATCACAAACCTAAATTTCAAAATCTAAACTTCAAAGAATAATATCTTAATATACGGTATTTTCTCTATAAAACGTCCCCTCTCTTTTAAACGCCCCTCTCCAACAAACGCCCCCTCCCTAAAAAGCTTAAAGGGGGCGTTTAATAGAAAAATAGACAGTTATGATGTTGGAGTCAAATAAAACATGAAGCTTTAATTATCTGCGGCTTTCTCTTCTATGATAATAAATTAATTATACACCGGAAACATCCGATACTTTCTTTTCTGGTGCTTCAATTCTAAGCAAGATTTATATCTAGTTTTTCTTTTGCAAATTTCTTCATCTAGCACCATCCCTATTTTTTTGTTTTTGGTTACAGCTGTAAATTTTGCAGGCACCACTAAAACCACTCCCCGTTTCCGTTTGCCCGTAACTTTGACTGTTATTTGGTTGCCGGGGTTTTCACTCAGAAAATGGTGCATCAGACTTGAAATTTATAGGAACATGACCAACCAATTCTTCCCTTTCTTCCTCGTTATTTTTATATATCCCAACTGATCATATTCTAGTGCTTCGGATCGATCATCCCGACGGGCTACTAGTGTTTATCCAACACTTGGCGTCCAAATACTTTTATAAACATGGTGACTCCTAATAATACTTCGAAATACTACCCTGTGGTACAGTTGAAAATTACGTTTCTCTACAGCTCTTGCCATTTCTGTCTTGTAAGTCTTGCAAATTAAAGAAAGGGTGAAACCATTGCATTGCACCCAAAAGACACGTTTTTGAGATTCGAAAATTCGAATCATTATTCCGATCAACGAGTAAAACCAATGTATTGTACGAAAAGAAAACGTGACTTCTAAACAAATCTGGTACATTACATACTGCAGTTTTACAAAAGCAAGATGAACAATCAAGCGGAATTATCAACTTAAGCAATTTCTCACAAGGGCGAACAAAGAAAAAAATACAGCATGAAATTTAAAGGAAAAGTCATAATGCACGGAAAGGAAAATTCTCTTCATTCTGCAGCGAAAAAGTTTAGTAATGACCACAAAAGAGTTCGTGAATGGGTCAACAATGAAGAGAAAGTAGCCAATATGAAAGGAAAACGATTCAGATTTAAAGGTGGGGGCGTAAGCTTACAGACAATGAACTAGAAGAGGAAGTTCTTAACTGGATTCACCAACCAAGAGAAAATATGCTTCGCGTTTCCAGAAAGCTCATAATGTTCAAGGGCAAAGCAATCTTTGATGAAAGATGTGGTGACAACGAAGCCTCAAAGGCGAGTTTGTTGCTTGTAATGGTTGGTTGGTTAAGTTTTTGCGACGCAATAACTTAACCAACCAACCATTTGTCTTTGCGAAGGAGGACTACTATTTCTCAAAAAGATCCGTCCCATCTTATTAGTAAGCTTGTTGGCTATGTTATTCATGTGCGAAGATTATCGATGAACACTAACTATGCACCGAGTTGTATAATAGCAATGGATGAGACAGCTGTATGGGCGGACATGATTGGAAACACAACCATCAACACAACTGGTGCAAAAGAAGTAGCACACAGATCAACTGGTCACGAAAAAGTACGTGTAAGTGTATGCTTGACCGCGAAAGCTGATGATACAAAAATTAAACCCTTTATAGTTTTTAAAGGTGCAACGCGAGAGTCTGCAGCTCTCAATGAACGATTTAAAAGTCGTTGTGCAGTGGCATCTTCGCTGAACAGTTGGATGAATGAAGAACTCGTTCTTGTATACTTAAGAAAGATCACAGGAATGTTTACTTTTCAAACGCGACTGTTATCCTGGGATACGTTTGAAGCTCGCATGACAGACGACGTCAAAAAGCTGTTGAAAAAAATGAAAACAGACGACGCCCTTGTTCCTGGAGGATGCACAAAATAAAATCAAGCCTCAGACGTTTGTTGGAACAAACCATTCAAGAGCCACATAATGGAACTTTATGATAAATGGCTAGCATCTGGTTTCCATGAGTATACCAAAGCCAGCAACATGAAAGCTGCGCCAAGAGAATTAGTTGTCACCTGGATTTTGGAGGCATGGGGTCGTTTGGATGGAAGGCTCATAACCAAGTCATTTAAAAGTTGTGGATTAAACTTGAAAAACGATGGTAATGAGGACGATATGATTCATTGTTTTAAAAAGGGACAACTTTGTGCCTCAGGTTTAACAGTTCTTAAAGAACAATTTTAGTGTCTAAAAGATGCCAACATCCTAGATAAAATCCGTTCGAGGCAACTGACTCAGACGTCAAAGAAGCAAATCATGAATTCAACCTTATCGACCAGGATAAAGCCGAAGATGAGTTTGTTGAAATTAATGATTTGTAACTTATGATTTATGATTAGTGATTTCAGTGGGGAAAAAATTATGATACGATAAAATATTTATTCTTTAAATAAACGCCCCTCTTTAATTAACGCTCCCTTAAAAATAAAAAAAAATTATAAAAGCCCAGGGCCTTTAAAAGAGAAAATACGGTATGTCTGTTTTACTTAAACTCGATTGGCGCCTGAAAGCTGTCTTAAAAACCGGCTAATAAATGAACAAAAGTTACAAGGAACTTAAAATAATTACTATTGTCCATGATCTATCACTGTGGCAGCATCAGGCCTCGTACCTTTACGTGGGGGACCTCTGCATAGGATTTTAGTGGGGCGCACTAAAAAAATGCTGTGTAAGTTGTGATTTCGTTCACCGTTTTCTTCACAAGTACATTTCGAATAATTTCGAGGTGTTTGGGGGACTAAAACACTGGTTTTATCGTTTCTTTTTTGTTATGTGTTCCTTTTTTCTTAGTTTCCATTTCAGCTTTTTAATTTGTCAGTCACAGTCTACTGCTGACCATTCGTCTATCCATGACTCAAAAAATGCACTAAACTAGCTGCCATTTATTTCTTTGTTCAACGTTCAACGAGTACCTTGATGACACACTTACCTGAAATAGTGCGAATCCGATTCCTACGCCGGCAATGTATTTCGACTTCTTCTCTAGCTCCTTTAGCAACTGATTATAGCATCCCTACACATACATTGGGTAAAAATCAAAACATCAAGTATAACTGGAATATACAAAACCAACAAAAGCGACGCATTGTATATACAGATACCTAACTTATAATACATATTGATAAAGACTAACGTAGGAACAAGCTTAAGGTGGAAGACGAGAGGATCCATTTCACCCCGGAATACACAGGGTGGGAGTAACCATAAGATGATCTATTTCAGTGGAACGGACGTGAGTGACATTGCTTCAAAAATGTTATTTTGATTAACACCTCTTTCATAGTACCTTCCTGGTTATCACCTATTCAAAGAACCCAAAGCTATAATGTCACATACTCTGTAGGATACTTATTATTTCGCTAACAGTTATTCACATGACAAGCTTCAATAATACCACTTGCCTAACACGCTAGGTACATGCGAAAACAAAATCATGTAAAAAATATTGCATCTGAAGCCAAAATAAGGAATAAAATAATCTCTTAGTGAGTTGACTGTATCGATACCGACGTTAAATTGAACGATACAGAAATACAGAAATAAAAGGGTACGATAACAACCACGTGTTACATTATTATATACATAATTGGCATCGATAAGTACAATAAAAAATAAGAATAATGGCATGAACTGGAGAGTAAGCACACAATCATTTCATGTAAATAGTCGGTAGTCCAGCATGTGCATGTATATTATACCAAGTATTTTTCGATAATTGATTCCATTACGGTTATTCTGGATCTAGTCCAGTTCAAATAATTTCATTATCTCTTAAATTACCAACCCTTTTTTTACGTTCCAGACAAAGAGTGAAGTCATTTGATGAAGAGTACTATGATAAAAAGAAGGCGTAAGACAAAAAGGGTTACCTCACTATTGGTTTGAACAAGTTAAGTCATGATGAGCTGCAAAATGATTAAATGGAGAAGGGTTCCAAATCCGGACAGAGCAGGAAGAGAAGCTATGATCGCAGAAAGACTTTTACAGTATAAAACCACGATGGCAAAGGGATGAAGCCGCTATAAGTAGTGGGTCTGTCGAAATTCCATAAAGTGCTCTAAAACCACAGCTCAGAGCACTTGAAATGACCAAGACTGGGGATACCACGTCGACGTGAAAAGGACTAAAGAGAAGAAGCAAGGGAGAGGGGCCAATCAAATTAGCGACTTGCTTCTGATTCTGATTGAGAGAATTCTAATGACAAGACGAAGCGTTACCTAAAATTCGAGAAGAGTATCCCACACAAGGGTGATTCGGAGATTTTAAAGATAAAAAAACCCTCTGGAGATAGGTAGCTCTTTGATCTATACAAAGGACTATACATGTGGAAAGCATACTTGATCTATTTGCGTTAAAACCCTTTTAGACAAAACAAAATCGTTTTAGACAGTACGCCAGGTAGCAGCAATCAGGAAAACTGTGGCATAATCTCTCGCTATCTAATTTGTCAACATATTATTATTCCAATGCTTTAAAACAGTTACTTGCACACTTACCATTTGGTATACATTAACTTGAAACACGTACAGGCACTCTGTCACTCCAGTATGCCGGCAGCAAGTAATAGGGGGCGCCAAAGAGTATTTTACACTAACATTTTTCCAATCTTTGGGTCCGTCAACACCACAACAGTGGAGCTAAAATAAAAGTTTCAAAATGGTACATTTGGAAGTTAGGTTTTACATTAATTAAATGAAGGGCCAAACTACAATAAACACTTCTATCACACTACATAACCATGTACTCCCGAAACTGTTGCTTTGAATATTACTAATAATATCTGTAACACTAGAAGCACTAGCAATATATTCACTTTAAGAAATGAAGGCATATGTTTCACTGCTGTTTCTGCGACTGGCATTAACATCTTTGTTAATACTACTGCTCGGAAAGTTATGCTGCTACACACCCAACAATACCAACGCAACAACAAAAACCATTATAATCTCTATTTTTACTATTATTACTACTTTTATTACTACCACCACTACTATTACTACTACTACTACTACTACTACTACTACTACTACTACTACTACTACTACTACTACTACTATTACTACTACTATTATTACTACTACTACTACCACTACTACTACTACTACTACTACTACTACTACTACTACTACTATTACTACTACTATTATTACTACTACTACCACTACTACCACTACTACTACTACTANACTACTACTACCACTTCTACTACTACCTCTACAACTATTAATACTTCTACTATTACTATTACTATTACTACTACTACTACTACTACTACTACTACCACTTCTACTACTACCTCTACAACTATTAATACTTCTACTATTACTATTACTACTACTACTACTACTACTACCACTTCTACTACTACCTCTACAACTATTAATACTTCTACTACTACTACTACTACTACTACTACTACTACTACTACTACTACTACTACTACTACTACTACTACTACTATACTACTACTACTACTACTATTACTACTACTACTACTACTACTACTACTATTATTATTACTACTACCATTACTACTACTACTACTACTACTATGTCCAAAGTGAATCGAATTTGCAATAAAAATTCCTAAAATCAAAGATACCATATCAAATATACTTCAAAACGAAAGCACTTTCTTTATTTTTATATCAAAAGTTCTGCTGCTTTTCCCACGGGTACAAAAGTATTACACTAAATCGATGCAAAGCTTTAACTGAAAACAAACATAACACAGGTTTTAACAAATAAAGACTGGCTTAACCATCATCATGGAACGCAAAGGAAAATTCTGCTTAACGTACGTATGCCTGTAGGCGGTTGCTCTGGTGCGTCTCAAAGAGTACACATAAGTGTGTTCACCGTTAAAATAATAACAGGGTCATCCGCTTTTGTGGCTACCAAACGAGTATACAGCTTTTAAATTGTAAATGGCGAACGCTATCAATTAAAACTAACATGGCATTAAAGCAGTTATTCAATAAAAAAAACAGCATGAAGTTTAAATGTAGATTGCACATAAATAATAAAATGCAAAAGCTAAAGATAACCACTGTGTACTGGCACTTGAGTGATGTAATTATTTCAAAGTAAAGGGTCTTGTCAATATACCTATTTTGTACAACTCACCTAGCTTTCTTTCGAAAATTTTGTGTATGACCTTAGATCGAAGAAATTTCAGTGGCTGAAGTAGAACAAAAACAAGTCGCTGGCTAGGCAGGCTGGCCCAAGAAAAGTAAGTTCCACTGAAATAAATTTTACACAAAACAGGTCTGTTTTTACGACAACAAAGAGATAAAACTGTTTTAAGGAACTTTTTCCCCTGTATACAAGGCAACTCTGAAAGCTAATCTCCTAGTTTTCGCTTCTTGCAGCACTGGCCTAACATGCCTTTGCTGTCGTGATTTGATATGAGGTTCCAGTCATTAAAGAAACGAGCCATATAAAATACAAATGGTGCGAAGATCGTAACAGAGCAGACCATATGTACGGTGCGTACTCTTTGATGGACTGGGGTGCTTAAAACAATTATTTTCTATATTAATTTTAGACCTGTATTATTTTAACCAGTGGAGGCAAAAGATATATGTAGTTATTTTTGTGTCAAGTGAGTTGTAGTAAGACCTAAAATTTGAAAAATCGACGCTTAACAAAGTATTTAGCTTTTGAATATTGAGTACAGGTGACTTTTCCTACGCAAACTGTTTAAAAAATAATATATTAATAATATACCGTGCGCTGCATTTTGTCAAATCCTTTCTTTATGATGTCCCCATCTGACTTTGGATATTTATACATTGCAATTGTTAAATCTTTCCGGACTTCCGTCTTAATCTGAAAGGGAAGTTAATACAAAAGCAAACACTAATCTACACTAAATGCATTTCAATACATCAGCAAAACCCAACTACGAGAAAACCTGAAAAAACATAGCCTGACAATGAAAGAAATGTAGTGAGAATATCAATATTATGATTTACGGAATAGCTCATAGGTAAATGACACAAACATGGGCTTTAAAAAGAATGTAATCATAATCAATCACATATAAACCACAGCAGTCTTACATATAAAAGAAGTGACCCAATGAGCTAATATTAAGGGAGTCAAAGGAGAACAAATGACACCACGATGGTTGTCCACCAATACTAACATTTGGCAGAGGGCTAACTATCTCTTGTTATGAAAGAGTGTAAGAATCACTATCATTCCTGGAGAGCACTGCATCTCCTACCCTCGTTGGTCATGTTTCACTAGCATACAGCGATATGTATGCAAATGTATTTATGCATGTTAGATACTTGTCAAACATAAAATGCAATTGTGAATTTTCAGCATCAAAAATACAACAGTGCGGATATAATTACAAAAACTGTTAACAATACAACAAATGATTGTATATATGTTGTATTTATGTTACGCATATAACGAGAAAAAAAAGGCTTTATGGGTAAAATTTGAGAGGTAAGATTATAAAGCGGAACCCAACTTAAAAATAAATACCCTGGCTGATAACCACTTTGTCACTTCACTAAAGCTTTCCAGGGTTGATTTGACTGACTGCATCACCACACACCAACCAAAAATGACGCCAGAGAGAAGAATGACTTGACAAGCCCTAAAACTCACTTTTCAACAACATTCGCACCTAAACATAAAATTGTGCTTCAGGATAGTCTTCACATCAGTACGCGAATTTCGATATCACCTCTTCCTCTATTTATATGCTTTATCACATTTAACTAATGACTATGTTTAATAGATACCTCCGTGGCAAAGAAATTTCCTGCTTTTATCACCTTTAATAAGTTTACAGCAATCCTATACAAAATAAATTCATCTCACATAAAAAAATTTTTTAAAAAGTCGTGTAATTTTGCAAAAAACAATATACCGTTAATCTTATCCACATTGGGGCTATATGGTTATAAGTATTATCTTGTTTTCTAACAATACTCTGTAAGAGTAGTAGAAAACACTTCCTATTATTTTGCACATCAGTCAACAAACTTTCAATGGGGAATATTGATTACACATTGCTGAGAAAAAAATAATCACAATGCTTGTAAAAAAAGTTATGATGGCCAAATCTCAGAGATTTTTATACCAAGAGTATTGTAAATATTTCACAAAAGTTCATGCGAAACAATTTGACAAAATTACCTCATCTCTGTAAACATATGCAAGGCTGCCAGCAACTAATTCCAGAACAAACATTGTAAATAAAAAGGTGAAAAACTGTTTGGAAAAAAAAGTACAAAGACATATATCAACCTGAAAAAAGTATACACTCATATTTATTTCAAAAATGTCACTGTCCCACTTGCTAAAACTTAAAACTGACGGACAGACTGGTAGGTAGGTAGATAGATAGATTGATGGATGGATGGATGGATGGATGGATAGATAGATAGATAGATAGATAGATAGATAGATAGATAGATAGATGGATAGATAGATAGATAGATAGATAGATAGATAGAGAGAGAGATAGATAGATAGATAGATAGATAGATAGATAGATAGAT
>RDPX01000055.1:2362147-2389420 GCA_003991215.1 Morbakka virulenta
AGAAAAAAATATCTGGAAGGCAGTGTCAAATAAATATCTCAAGGCTATCAATCAAGAGCACAAACTATAACTGGGAGATCACCAGCTATATTGTTGTATGGTAGGAACAATGCCACCATGATGCCAGATATATCTCATGTGATAGACTCAAAAGAAGATTCCAGTATCAAAGCTCAACAAATGGGGGATCCCAATGCATATAAAAAGCAAGCTTTGGCTGACTATGCAGATAGGAGATGGCAAGATACCAAGGGCCTGTTAACTAAAAGGGAGCCTACAGAGCTATTACCAGAGGAAAATGATGATTGTTCAAATCTAGTTCAGACACCAAGTGATAGCACAGAAGGGTGATCAGACACAGAACTATGAAGGTCAAACCAAATATCTAAACCAACATAAAGATATCATCATCATCATCATCATTGTTCGACCTCAGTCAACATAATGGATTGAACAACCTTCCTCCAGTAGTCTTGGTCTTCCATAGCTGCTTTAAGGTATTGACCTGCTAAGCCAGTATCTCTTATAATAGTATCTAGGAAAGTCAATTTGCCAGAGCGCTTTCCAATGGATTGGGTTTCCAGAGTATTAGTGATGAAATTACTTCGGAAGTTGCTCTGTGGCAATGGCCTGCAAATTGTACTTGTAGTGTTTGTGTATTTTACATGACATTGATACCGATTATTATTGTATAATTTGATTCAGTATTGTTTGTAATGGGTTTGGTTTGTTATGTCTGTGCATGTCAGTTTTGCAATTCCAATAAAAAATGTCGTTCAGTTAGCTGCTCGTTTTTGATGTATTGATTGAACCCAATGCAAAAATATAACAGTACTCTTCTAGATTTGACCAAACTAGATACTGGTGAAAGGTTGCCAAAAATTTGACTTTTAATTGGATGTTTTTTCCAAGATAGGTTTTTAACCTGCATAAGTAGTTTTGTATAGCACCCACCTAAACACATTTCTCCTCTTTTAGATAGAGTCCAAGTCTTTGATCCATAGAGCAGGATTGGATCAATTAGTGCCTGGAATATTTTGACCTTGATGGTAATGTCAACTTGAGATGTCCATAGTTTATGCAGTTTGTTGCACATCGACCATGCAACGACTTTCCTAACAAGAAAGCCTTTTTCTGAGGAAGAAATAAAAGAACCTAAGTATTTGTAATCATCTTTGGATTTTAAGTTAGTTCCAGAAAGAGTTTTAATAGGTTCATTATTTGTCTGATTAAGGCTGATATATTCAGTTTTAGACTCATTAAGATGTCGACCAACACTGTTGGCTGCTGACTCTAAAGCCAATAAGAGAGTTTGAGCAGTTGTTAATGACCCACTTACAAGAGCAATTTCATCAGCAAAATCTGTGTCAGTGATGTGTACAGCTGGATAATGAGAACTTTTTCGGGGTATGATTTCAAGGCCTTTGTTACTATGGAGTCTATTGACACTCCTAGAATGTAATCAACAACTACAATAAATAGAAAAGGTGCTAGTGTATCACCCTGTAGAATACCTGTTAAAATGTCAAAGGCTGGTGTTTTTCCATCTGCACTCAAAACTGTAGCTGTAGTATTTGTACATAAGATCTTAATGGCATCTATATTTCATCTGGAATACCATAAAGTTGGAGTATTTTAAACATCGTAGATCTATCAACAGAGTCAAAGGCCTTACTAAAATCAATAAGTAGTTTTGTATAGCACCCATCTAAATGCTTTTTTGCTCTTTTAGGTAGAGTCCAAGTCTCTGATCCATAAAGCAGAATTGGTTCAATGAGTGCCCGGAATATTTTGACTTTGATAGTAATGTCAAATTACAAAGATATAAGGACTAGTTGTCTGGCCATTATTATTGTATACCTAACATTTACCTTTGATGAACATTTATTCAGCATAATGTGTAAACAATTCCAGTGCAAATTACCAAAACATCACATTTGTGCTTCCTAGATTGCCTGGTCTTCTCTTTTATTTGGAAAACAGGCAAAGACTCTAAAATTTTTAAAAATACAAATTATATTTCTACACTTAAGTAAAAATATGACATATCCATAATAGTGCACACTTTCCATGGCATGAAGATTAGTGTTGCTTCCAGCAGTAACTGTATAGAGTTATTGCAATTTTCAGTTAAAGTTAAGGAAAATGATTGCTGCTATGAAGAATGGTTTACTGTATCACCCTGATACTTCTTATACTTTTGAGAGAGACATGGCAGAAATAACAGTTAAATATCAAGGGTGTTATACTGATACACCAGATTTACTTTTAAAAATTCATGCAAACTATATGTGTCTTGTGTACTTTTTCAAAAAGTACAAAAGTATTAGTGATGAACAAAGACCACAGTAAGATGAATTTGAAAAGGACTGTGTCTGAAATTATTTAAGGCTACGCATATCTTCCATTTATATCTGAATTTTTCAGTGATCTAAGTACTTTTAATGCAAAAAATGCCATTCAGGCTCTACTAGCACCTGATAGAGCCTTGAGGGTTTCAATTTTCTTGCCTAGTTTAGGGATGGAAGGGGATCTTAAAGTGCTATCGTACCAGTCTAAATACTCGTTCAAACATTCATCTCGTAATTTTTACTACATTTGGTCGATACATATGCCAACTCTGGTATGTTGAACCAGTAGGTCAATAAAACCGAGTATTCACACGGAACGGTGTTGTTTTCCTGTTCCAGTTACTGTAATGCCAAATTCATACGTAAACACCAAATGTTAGCAAACCACCAAGCACATATCTGCTCTTGTTGGTCCCGCTTTACACACAAAACAAACCCGTTTTCAATATCAGTTCAGCCGTGCAAACATTTTCAGTCGAGGCCGGCCGTTAATCTCGCTACAGCCGCCATCGAATTGGGGACAAAAGTTTTCAGTGTCAGTTGTCCTCAGAAAAAAAGGCATTCTTTTCGCATGTAGATTATGTATAATTAAGGCACTTATTAAAATTTTCCACATCAACTATTTATGAGCTTTTCATATACAGTGCTTTCGGCTTATATTGGCAATACATATGGAGCAGATGTATTCTGCAAGATCTGCCTTGCATCTGATCTACTACAACAACAAACAGATGGCACACAAAAAAGTTCGCCTGAACATTGACAGCAGTTTTGACACGCCTTTGCTTTACAAATATTTACCTCATTTGGCGCTAGTGATTGCTTAGCGTTTTTCTTTAAGCTATCATCTAAAAGACTAATAACCATAGTGAAAGTTGGTGATAAAGAGTTCAAAGGTACCCAAACAAACGAAGAAAAATTTCTTACCAGGTACAATAAGCTGTAGAAGGAGAGGAAGGCCTTTCCACAATGTCTGGACATGATGACTATATCAATGCAGTGGTTACAATTAAACAATGCATAAAATGTTCCCAGTTTTGTCAGGCCGCCAGCTGGTCCCTGAAATAATACAAGGTGGCACAAAAATTCATCTTCTTGTGCGAGTTCAATGTTCAAAAAGCCAGATTTCAATGAAAATTATTTGCAACAATCTGCCTCAGTTCCAATAATGAGAATGTTTCAAACAGAGGTCCATGAAACTCACTGAAGACTTCATGACAATTGAGTCTGATCACTGTTTGAAACAATAAGATACAAGATAAAAGAGAAAACTCAAAACTTGTGTATAAACAAAAAATCGAAAATAATAGAGTTCTTCTGCTACCATTTACAGTGCTCGATGGCTATCCAGAGCGAGAATACAAGATAAAAGAGAAAACTCAAAACTTGTGTGTGGAACTTAAAGTTTCCTGTCTTACACTCATCAGCGCTATACTGTTTAAAAACAAAGTTTCGTGTGAGACACGAAACTTTAAGTTCCATACACAAGTTTTGAGTTTCCTCTTTTATCTTGTATATTCGCTCTGGATATCCATCGAGCACTGTAAATGGTAGCAGAAGAACTCTATTATTTTCGATTGTTTGTTTAATGAAACAATAAGATAAAATAAAAAATTAACATGAAATGAAAAGATTCCCCCACCAACACATTGATTTCAACTGACTGGTCGTATTGATCTTACTTACTTATTGAAATTATTCCACGCACCAAAACAACAACTCCTGTTCAACTTTTAGTATCGCCAAGACAAACCCAATTACAGTCGCATCCTCTCCATTTGTTGTGTTATCACATTTGACATTTTTATATTTAATTCTATGAAATAATTTACTAAGGACTTTCAAGTGAATCACGCCTCTATTTCTAAATCAACAAACCCTACACTATTGTATGTTCTGTGTGCGAATGGGGACAAAGCTACATAAAAGTTAGTCTTTTTTCAGCGTTTTTGCATCATCAATTTCCGTTTCACCTTAGTAAAGGTGGGGCTCTTCGCCAGGTCTCAGTAATCTTCCGACCTGATAGTATTTTTCCTTAAACTGTATCTCCCATTCTCGTAAGGACTCCATCTGCATTTCGTTAAAATCTTCCAACTCATCAAATTGTTCTCTTAAAACATCTTTTTCTAAAGAAAATGTTGCTGGGCTTCTGCTAGCATCACGGCCTTCAAGTTTATGATATGTACCATTTTTGCCATAAAAATCGCCTGCTGGTGTGACATCAAAAACTCTGAAGTTTACTGCTGTAAGAATTCGATCGTTCTTTACACCGTCATACTCCCAAAGTTCTTCCAAAGTAAAGTCTCGTTTCTTCATTGGTTCCAGTTCTACTTGTTTGCATTGGGGCACATGACGATCTGGTTCAGCAGTTTTATCGACGAAGAAAAATAACACAAACAACAATGAAAGGCCAAAAATAAGGGTCAATAAACTGTGAAAAGCCTTGAATCAAATACCCAATGTCCATCACGACAAACTGGCAGTGGTTCTCCGGCACTTCAGCTGATCATATAGACTAATGCTTCTAAGGCCTCTTCCGATAAAAATTCTACTTACGCGTTAAGAAAAGACACGTGAAATTGGCCCTTCCTCTTCTAAAGTATTGCATCAAACTAAACACCCCCGATCATATCAGGTTGAAACAGAAACAGGAAATGTTTTTCGTCGCAACAGACGGCATTTACTCTAAACAAATTAATCTTTCTATCTACACCAGGACATTGATTATGAAGATATACTGCCCACTCTGACAAGCCAACCTCAAGCAAACCAACCTCAATTAAACAAACCTCAAAACAACATATCTCAAATTACACCATTTGAACCAACCAACCCTATGACTACAAAACCAGGTAGACACATACGACCTCCAAAGAGATTTAAAGATTATGTACTGTAAATATTTTAGCTCAGAAAGGAGGATGTTGTGTTATCACATTTGACATTTTTATATTTAATTCTATGAAATAATTTAGTAAAGACTTTCAGAGACTCGACCATTTAAAATAGCCTTATATATATTAGGGTTATATTTTTTATATATATAAAATAACCTTGTTCTGAGAATTGTAACCTCGGAATCGTGCCTCCTAGCCTTTAAGCAATTATTGTATTATTATTACACTCTTTAAATTTATGATTGGCGACAGGCGTGGGCGATATGCTCACGAATACCGCTTGGCAAACGGCGCCTACCTGTGCCCTGGTTGTGGCCATTCTTGGTAGGAATTTCTACCAGGTGCTAGAGTGCTTGTGAGTAAAACCAGCGGCGCATACTAATAGCTCTTAAACTGCGGGAACAGCGCAGCACGTCTCTGGTATTTCTTGTTGGTGATTTCTTTCCCAGTACTTGGGCGGCCACGGGTGGTCCTTATTGCCTTGTAAGTGTCTCTTGAATCGAGGGAAGGCTAAGGGAGACAACCCCTACAGAAAAATCTGGAGTGCAGTCTCACAGGCAGGCATTGCTGTATCTAGCATTGTCCTGGCAACTGCTGCAGTCAAGCTGACCCAGATGTACTGGGCTATCCATTCCTCTGGATTATGTCAGTGAGACCAAGAGGGGGTTTCTGATGCTTGGGCAACTCAGATCCTCCATACATCTTGCCCAGGCTAGCGTCCTGGAGAGGTCACTCCAGCTACATGCGACGTGTAAAAGCAACACGGGAATGGACAGTTACCGGTTTTAAGTCATAACTCGATTGGCGTAGAGTTTAGGCGCCAGGGGCCCCTCCTGACGGTGGAAGAGATCTTCGCATCTCACTGGACAGCTACCGCCCGCCTCAAGCTGAGCAGCCCTCAGCCAATAAGGTGTTGTCCCGCCATTGGCCACTTGCCTTACTGGGTGCGTAGGGCATAGGAGACATTCTGAAAACTGGTCAATAATTTTGCACCAAAGCATTCACACAATAAACCTATAACCGAAGTGCTTCGCTTCGGAAGCTGGAACGTACGTACAATGCTTACTGGACTATCAAACGACTTGCAAGCTATATCAGATGTTCGCAAAACGGCAATCATCAACCAAGAACTAGCAAGGCTAAAAATTGACATTGCAGCTCTGCAAGAAACTAGACTCGCTGACTCAGGAAGTCTGAAAGAATCTCTAGATACGTTCTTTTGGAATGGAAAGAGGACGGAAGGTGTTTGAGAGCAGGGTGTTGGCTTCGCAGTAAGAAATACGCTTCTAGACAAGATACAACTGGGATGCACATCCACCCTCACAGCTACCGATAACTCGAAAAATGAATTCTATAGTCAGTTAGATGCCCTCGTTAAAGACGTGCCAAAGTTTGAACAATTAATAATCCTAGGGGATTTCAATGCAAGAGTAGGAAGTGAGCACGATGCTTGGCCAAACTGCAAAGGCCACTTCGGCGTAGGAAAATGCAACAAAAATGGACAAAGGTTATTGGAGCTCTCCACCTTTCACAACTTGTGCATCATAAATACCTTTTTCGGAACAAAGCCACATCACCGGGTGTCCTGGAGACACCCCCGCTCAAAGCACTGGCACCAGCTGGACCTTATTTTAACTGGGCGCCAGTTTCTCTTAAATTTCCAAGTCACACGGACATACCACAGTGCCGACTGTGATACAAATCATTCTCTTGTATGCAGCCATGTGAAACTCATTTCCAAAAAGCTATATCACTCTAAACAACCAGGAAAACCCAAAATCGATGTTAGCAGGACCAGACAACCAGATCTCATCAAAGCTTTCGAGATATCTTTCCAATCAAAATTCCAATGCAGCACTGATTCCTCAGCATCCGCTCTATGGTCCAAGCTTAGGGACGCAACCTACTCTGCAGCAATCACAGCTTTTTGGAAAATGAAAACCTGGACAAGTAAATGACTGGTATGCCAAAAATTCTACTTTACTTGAACCACTCATTAAAGCAAAATGTTTTGCACTACAGAAATACAAAGGTAATCCCATTTCATCAAACCTATCAGAACTGCGATCTGCTAGGATCAAAGTCAAAGCAGACACTAGGAAGTCTGCAAATGAGTACTGGAATAATCTTTGTCAATCTATCCAACAAGCAGCCGACACTGGGAATGCACAGGAGATGTACGACGGGATAAAGAAAGCACTTGGTCCAAGCATCCAAAGATTGCACCTATTAAGTCCAAACAAGGCGAAATGATCACAGATAAATCCAAGCAACTCAGCAGGTGGGTAGAACACTACACAGAGCTATACTCGACGGAAAATTTGGTTCATCAAAGTGCATTGAATGAAATAGAATGCCTACCAATCTTACAGGAACTGGAAAATCCTCCTACCATTGAAGAATTGTCAAAGGCTATAGAGAGATTGCCTTCTGGAAAAGCACCAGGCAAAGACTCAATACCAGCAGAAGTGATTAAATCAGCAAAAGTGAGCTTATTGAAACCTCTGCATGGTCTACTACTCAAGTGTTGGGAAGAAGAAACAGTCCCACAGGATATGAAAGATGTAAACATAGTAACCTTATATAAAAACAAAGGCGATCGCAGTGATTGCAATAATTACTGCGACATATCTCTCCTAAGCATAGTTGGAAAGCTATTTGCTGGTGTGGTACTGCAGAGACTACAGATACTTGCAGAAAAAGTATATCCAGAGTCACAATGCGGTTTTCGCTCAAGTAGAGCAACTGTGGGTATGATTTTCTCATTACGCCAATTGCAAGAAAAATGTAAGGAGCAGCACCAGCCACTTTACCTGGCATTCATAGACCTTACCAAGGCGTTTGACCTAGTTAGTAGAGACGGACTTTTTAAGATGCTTCCTCTCATTGGCTGCCCGTCAAAGCTGCTAGGTATTGTGAAGTCCTTTCACGATGGCATGATGTCCACAGTTCAATTCTATGGGGATACCTCTGCAGAGTTCGGTGTAAGAAGTGGAGTTAAGCAAGGCTGTGTTCTGGCTCCAACCCTCTTTGGCATATTCTTTGCCCTACTACTCAAACACGCTTTTAGGTATTCAACAAATGGGATCTTCCTCCACTCCAGATCAGACGGAGGACTGTTCAACATATCAAGATTACGTTGAAAAACTAAGGTAAAAAGATATCTTCTACGTGAATTGCTCTTCGCTGACGACGCAGTCATTGTTTCTCACACACAAGAAGGGCTTCAACGTTTAATAGACAGATTCTCAGATGCCTGTGATCTCTTTGGTCTTACCATCAGCCAGAAAAAGACCCAAGTTATGGGTCAAGGCACACCTCTCCCAATGGAGATCAAACTTCACGGTGAGAGCTTGGAAGTGGTAAATCAGTTCCAGTACTTGGGATCTATTTGCTCAGACAACCTATCACTTGATGCAGAAATTGGAAAACGCATTGGGAAGGCCTCAACGAACATGGGGAGGCTTACAAAGAGAGTATGAGAAAACAAGCTCCTCATCAGAGTAACGAAGATACACGTTTATCAGGCCTGCGTTCTCAATACCTTATTGTACGGAAGCGAATCATGGACGACATACTCCACTCAAGAGAAGAAATTGAAATCTTTCCATATGCGTTGTCCCCGTCACATACTTGGTATTACTTGGCAAGATAAAGTCACCAACAATGCTGTTCTCACCAAAGCTGGAATATCCTCTATGTTTACCCTGCTACGGCAACGCCACCTCAGATGGCTTGGTCATGTACATAGAATGGAAGACGACCGGATTCCAAAACATCTCCTTTACGAGGAGCTGGCTAACGGTAAAAGAAGGATTTGACGCCCTTATCTACGGTTCAAAGATGTTTGCAAGAGAGACTTGAAGGCCTGTAGCAACCACCCAAACACATGGGAAACCAAAGCAGCAGACAGAGTAGAGTGGATAAGAGTTACGAAAGCTGGCCTAACTCATGGAGAACGAATTTTAGCGACAAGAAATGACGAAATGAAGGAAAGGAAAGCCAGACAAACGAATCAGTCAAGAGATGACTTTTATCTGCCATGGCTGTAGCCGTACATGCCTATCCAGGATCGGCTTATTCAGCCACTTAAGACGATGTTCCAAATAATATTAACCAGGCGCTTTACGATAGTCAACAAGACTGAAGGTTGCCAACAATGTAAATTTATGAAATGACCACTTGTTGAATTTAAATGTGTCTCTTATATGAATTATGAATCTGGACGAATCAAGAACATAACACCATTGACACAAGTAGAAAAAACACTTAATTGTAAAATATTCAGAAAAAAGCCCTAATACAATACGCAAAATATACCGCAAAAAATCCGCCCTGAATCTTAATGATTACCGCTCACTGCGGCTCCATGATCAGTCTCTCACTGTTCACCAGGAGCGTCATGAAAGATCTACTTATTGAACTTATTTTGATTTATGATTGTAGATTTTGGGAACTCAGGATATAAAATTCTTGATCCAAATCCCATACTGGTATCCTATATCCAATCGTATATCCAAATCTTAAACCTATATCATATCATTTTCCACAAATATAATTTCATTGAAATATTATGTATGAAATACTGCAATTTTTCCTTCCAGGCCCTGCTCGACTTCTTCAATTCATGGTCTTTCTTGCACATGTATAATCTAGATGGAACTACTTTGTAAGAAAAGCTGCTGTACTTGAAAAGTCAAAAGTTAGAGAATCTCTAGTATTGGATTGCATTCTTGTAAGAAATATAAAAAAATATTGAAAAGTTGGCCAAGTTACTTATCGAACAATTAGTGTTTTAACTTGCGACACTTAATTGAAAAGTATGATAACAACTGCCACGAAGTTCTTCAGTCAATAAATTTAGCACACGCCCATGTTATAACATATTTGTACTGACGAGTTGGGAGAATATATGAGGTGTCGAATTATTTTATAAGCCCAGTAACAAAGGGGCCTTCTGACTGATGTGAAGACAAGGAAAACGTGAGGTCAGAGAAGAAAAAGAAACTTATTTTGGCTTTACAGGGAAAATCAAAACATGGTGATAATTTTGTGGAAGTAAAATTTCTGGACCTTGTTGATGATGCCTCTGAAATCATTCTTAATAAACACTGTAAGTTAAAAGTTCGAGTGAAGACAGGGTTTAGTATTTGCAGGCCAATGTAAGGGAAATTAAATTTTAAGCAAGCGGTGTGACTCAGTTGAACGACATTTTGCCAGAAGAACAAGTTTTGGTGTCAGCTTTCATCTCTGAAATCTGTCCAGAGGGCAATGCTGAAAAGCTAGCGAAGGCTTAACTTTCCACTAATTAGAAGGCAGCTGATGCTCCAGTGCAACATGGAAAAGAAGGGAAGTTGAGAGGAACCGACAAAAGAGAAAAAGTTGACTTTTTATTTAAAACAAAAGCTATCGACGTAGGAACAGGTCTTGACAAACCCCAATTGTGCCTTTCACCAGTACAACACAAACCTATTGAGATTGCTGTTATCTTCAGAATGTACATAAAAGCAGTCATCGTAGTATAAGGACGCTGATACCTATTCGTAACCTAATATTCAGACGAATACGTTGATGCTAATGAAGTTGGTTAAGCTTCCACTTTTGTCTACAGTGGCAAACTTGGATGAGTTTTCTTTATTTTGTTACAATCTAGAAAATAGTCTCCCATTTCAACAGCTATCTCAGGGGCATTGTTTGGTAGGGTGTTCCAAACACTGTTGACATTTGGCAATCCATAGATAAAATTACTGGATATTTTCTAAAAATAAACCATTTTGAATGAGTAGTTCAGCAGTTTGGAATACAATGAAAATGTAGAGATATGGAGAACGTATTGGAAAAAGCGTCGTATTTAATTAACATATTAAAACGAGGAGTCATGCACGAAATTCCTCTCTCCTGAGTACGCCTAGCAAGATACTGTTTTGAAAAAGCAAGTCGTTTGATCAGATTAGATGGCTTTGGCTACTCAAAGAAGCAGCCAGGAGGCCCAAATGGTTACTTTGTTCCTGGATCTCTTCCAACACCAATATTTTTGGCAGATCCTATTCTATGCACTGTACAAGCTCGTCTCAATTCGCACTGGTGATGAAGTCAAAATTAGATATGGTAAGAAAAATAAAGTTTAGAGAATCAAAATCACCATATTTTAGATGCCAAGGGACATAATAGGTCTCTGAATCACAAATATGTTGGACAAAGCTTCACAGTACAGTTTGATTATATATGGTTTACTGATATGGCTTCCTGGTTTTAAGTTAGCCTTTTGAAGCTTCGACTTTTTTGTGGTGAATAGGATCATTACACAGCTGTTGGCAATAATGATGGAGTACAAATCATACTTACTTTAACTGAAGCTACTGTTTTTTTATAAGATGTACTTCTCTTTTGTTTGCTGATGTTTATTTTGGTCCAAAATTGTTTGGATAGGAAAGAACCCCTGGCAATCTTTGGAAATAGTTTCCCACGCTTTTTATTAAAACATAAAAGGACAACGTAAGAAATTGCAGAAGAATTGTATACACTATCGAGCTTATTTATAAACTACCCAGCTTCAATAATATTGCTAAAAAGATGTACTCAACATAGCCTATATACCTTAAAATACTCTGAATAGACCTGACGTATGTTGAATTCGAACATCAAATAACCAGAGCATTTTGAAATGCTATCATGCTATTGTAACCGGAACTACTTCTACATCACAACAAAATTTCCTTTTTCTACAAAGGACGTATTTCTTGTAAAAAAATTAATTATGATTGTTATACCAATAACGTAGACCTTACGTCTCTTAGATCATAGATTCAGCAAATCGAATGAACAAGATAAGCCTTGCATATATAGTGAAAAATCTGTCGTTACCCAATCTGTCGTAGAATTCAGTCAAAAAATCAGTGCCAAGATGGGTATTACAGAAATGCTAATTTTGATTTAACCATATCATACTACTTGCTGCTGAACTGAAATGGGGTAAAAATTTCGAAATCAAGGAGTTCGAAGTAATTAGCAGGGCCAGATCTCCATTGCACTTAAGGAAAATGGAGACCTGGATTAAAGGCAATTTGTAATCAACTTTCATCGGCCCCACTTTCTAGACAAAAATATCTATCATGTCTCGTTTTCAATTGTTTTTTAGCCAATCACAAAACTGAAGTGCTTGCGGAGTCTTCCTTTGTTTTGTGTTTTTATGAAATCTACTTCAATTATGTTTTTTCATTTTGGCGTCTAGTCCAGATGAGTGGCAGAAAAAAGTCTTTAAACCAAATATTTATAATTGTATCACCGATATTAAAACGTACACATAAATTAAATGAACGAACTTAAAGTATTCATTATATATGTCCTGACTAGATGACAAAGTACTCACCTTCCACTTTGAATAAGTATTGTCTTAATGCTTGTGATATTTGTATGGAACAGTGATGCTATTGGAAATATACAGGAGAAAATATCCTGGACCAGCAGACCTTTTAGCACTCAAAATTCAGACAGTTGTCGATCTAGTCGTCCAAGAAAATAAAGAAGTCACATGAGATGCAAAAAACTGTGCTGCTGCCAGCAAGGAACACACATCGGAACACGTTTCATGACAACACATCCAGAAAAGGTTAAGACTATGAGCAATGATTGATGATTAGCAGCAAGATTTGGACAGATCAAGTAACAAACACGTCTCTGAACTCAAACAAGACCATCAAGATGTCAGTTAGATGTGAAAACAATACTCTTAGCAAGGCCAAATGGTACATACAAAGTAACATCGGGAGAAAAGTAGTTTATAGCACGATATAAAGAGCCAACATTTTTAGAAGCAGACTTGCCAATAGCGTAAATAAGATAGCTGTAAGGAAAATTTGGGAAAATTGCAAAAGAGCATCCTGAGTGACGAGCAATTTCCAAGAAGAGAAACAAACTAACCAGGATAATTCTATCTTGATCATCAATGAATATTTGAAAGGGATTAAGATCCAGTCTTCTCTTGAACAAAATCAGCTGGGTATTTGCCGCATTGAAAGAAACTAGCTAGCTGCAGGCTACTTAACGTGTAGTGAGTGGTAAACTTTTTCTGAGCAACGTTCCGAGAGATACTTCTCTCATTGTCAGACTGAAGATGGAAGAAGTACTTCTCGAAAGGTTGAAACGTTGCTCATTTAAAGCTTACGACTCACGACATAATAAATGAGCTGCATCAATGGTTTCCACTGAGTCAACAAAATCAAGGATCAAAAATCAGCTATTTCTTTCCTAATTCACTGACAGCCAGAAGGTTGGATGGCAAATTTGTCTAATTTACTCTGGGTTGCTTTGTAGCCAATCTCGGAGTAAAATGTGATTTTATTGGCATAGTGGTCGATGAAGTAAAGCAAATTGCCAGGAATGTCATTGATGTAAAGAGGAGAAGAGACGTAGGCCAAGAATAAAACCTTGATGAATACCAGTATTAATAGAATGTCTGCCAAACGACTATCGGCGTAGAGAGATATTTTAAATCCACATTGAGCAGAAATAAAAAGACCTAGCCTCTGAAAGAGTCCCAGAATTATATTGTTAATAAGAATTTTAAATAACTTACTAACAACTGGAGAAATACTTACAGGTCGATGTTTGCCAGAGGCAGATAGATCATCTTTAGTGTCAAAACTGTTACACAAAGCATCTCGCAGGAATGATGAAATACCAAATCTGTGAGAAGAGTCTTCAAAAGAGTTAAGACTGAAACGTTACATGACACCTTGAAGAGAAAATATCCCAGCAGAATGTATCAATACTGGAGGTGAATACCCAATCTAACTACTTAACAAATCTGCAGTAAAATGACAAAGGAGGGCAAATTATCTTACTCGTGGACCGAATCAATCTTTTTCCGTTCATCAAAAGAAGCAATACTCAAAAAGTGTAAATAAAAACAAAATTATTTTCACTAGTTATTAAATTTGAGTATAAGCAGGAATACTGGCAGCAAATTGGAATGGTGAAGGCAGTTTTTAAGAAAGAGTGAAACATTTGTTACTATGCTATAGCAAAACCTCTGCTAAAGAACAACAGCTTTTCCAAGCGCATGGAAATAATATGGTGATACATCAAAGTTATAGCTTATCGAAGAACGTTTAGTTATTAATCTCCCTTCTGTTTATCTTTCTATAACCAGGCTTCTTGAAAATAGTAGGATTGCAATATTTACTCTAGTATTTCATGCTCCTTGGGCCCGTAGTAAGAACGTAAAAGAGACCGCTGCGCGTGTACTTCCGGCAACGCCTAAGTATAACTATATTTTATATAAACACTCTGAAAGTAACGCCTAAGTAAAGGATTAGTAATTTTTCATCAGATAGGAGAATATTTTTTTGTTTTAACGTCATTTCCCCTAGCAATTGAGGCTCACACGGTGCCCTCCATGACGCCAATCAACGGTTATTTCTTTTGTAAAGTTCCAAATTCTCCTCGCCCACTCGGGGAATCGAACCCGCAATCTCTAGGTCACTGAGCAAATGCACTAACCATTCAGCTACGGTTCCTCCCCAGATACCAGTAAAATAGTATAATATAGTATAATATAGTATAATTTAGTATAATATAGTATAATTGTAGAATATGTTCGTAAGATACAAATTTTATCAGGTAAATGTGGACCATTAAAACTCTTCAGGTATTGACTTTTATGACCACGTGTGGTACGAAACCCTTCAATTGTTTGTGAAAAAATACAACCGAAAGCGCACATATGGTAAATACAATAAAGCTAGTGAATGAGCATTAGAAGAGTGTATGATTAATTATTTACAGAGTGCCTGGTTTTACTTTGAACATATAGTCTATCAAGAGTGTTTATTCTTACCATTTCTGATTAACTTATGAAATTATAAAACTTTAATCGAGAAATAACCGTTTATGGAATATTTATGTGCAACTGGGTATTTCAAGATAACAATAATTTAAATGTAGAAACTAAATAAGAAGTAGATAAGATATGTCCTTGATAGCATAGCCACCAAATATGGTATGTGACTCCGTTATCGTCAGATGTAGGGTTGGCAGCTCGATAGAAACAGATTTAACTATAGTAAAAACCACCCTCGTGCTTGCTGTCCTCCATCTTTATTATTCCCCTGACCAATACCGCTGACCACCCATATCATACAATGCAGAATATATTATAATACGGGAAAGAAGCATGCAAGGAGAGTGGATAGACGATGGGTGACAGTCAAAGCCAGCAGAGAACTGGCAGCCAGACGGTGGCTTTCATTAAGCCACCGTCTGGCTGCCAAAAAAGGATAAGAGTGGCATGCTGGAATGTTAGGACATTAGACATTAGACAGGAAAGTTGGCTAAGGTAGTGAAAGAGTTTGATGTGTATGGATTAGACTTTTTAGGGATTATTAAAGCAAGATGAACAGAAAATGAAAAAAGGAAGCTAGCCTCTGTCTGCAACACTGTATTCAAAAAGACCAGATAGCCAACACACAGAGGGATTTGCCCTGATTGGTAGCAGCAAGATAAACAAGACATTGTTAGAGTGGAAGCCAATGAGATCTCGACTTATTAAGGCCAGATTCAACTCTAAATACACCAAGCTAACTATAATAATTTGCTTTTACCCAACTGAAAATGAGGAGGAGAATGAAAAACGCCTTTTCTTCAGACAACTTCAAGCTGCAATAGATTAAGTCACGTTGCATGACATGCTGTGAGGCATTGGAGATTTTAATACAAAAGTTCGCGAGAGGGTTGTGGAGATATTAACTACAATGGAGAACTCATGTGTGACGTGTATCAAGAAAATGACCTGCTCATAAGAGGAGAATTATTCCAGCACCGAGATTTGCATATGACAAAGTAAACACTACCAAATGGGACAACCAAAAACCAGATCGACCATATCCTGGTTAATAGATAACGGGGAAATTTACTACAGGACATGAGAGTTTGCACATCAGCTAACATTGCCAGTGGTTACAAGACCAGACGGCCAGAGTTACACATAAATTGGGCAAGAAAAGAAAGAAACAGGAGAAAGAAAAATGGCTTGACTCTGTAAAATTAAAGGAAGAAACTACCAGAAAAGCCTTTAGTCATGAAACTAGAAAACGCTTCGGAACACTAGGGGAAAGATAAAAGATGGATAGTGAAAGATTCAACCAACCCCTAAGAGAAACCAGAGAGAAAGCAGGATCTGAAAGGATTAAAGAAAAGCAAAAGAAAAAAATACTCTGAGCTGGAAAAGAAAGTGAAGAAGGTGGCCAAAAATGACAAAAAGGAATATGTAGAGAGACTGGCAGGCGAGACTGAAGAGGCGGCGGCAAGATAGGACCTGAACACTTTGTACCAAATTACTAAGGAACTGAAAGGAAACTTTGGTATTAATGAGTGCTCCGGTAAAGGCAAAGTGCAACATTCGCATTTCTAGTGAAGAGAAAAAAATAGGCACTGGAAAGAGGACTTTGTAAGTGTTTTGAATAGGCCAGAGGATATAGGTACTGCAGATATACAATAGCTGAGATAAAAAGAGAGGAAAGAGACACCAGTACTGTTAACTGAGATTTCCAGGCAGATATGGGAAAACGAATCACTACTTAAGGCCTAGAAAGTTTGGCTAATCGTAAAGCTACCCAAGAAAAGCGACCTTTCAGAGTACAACAGCTGGTGAGGAATTACGCTTCTATAGCAAGGTAATAAACAAGAGACTTTCAGACGCTTTGGATCATTACATTCATCACGAACTGGCAGATTTCTTTTTGGGCAATTCTTGCTTAAACCACAACTTCACCCTACGGCAGATCTTGGAGCAAAGCGAGGAATGTAATGTACAACTAAATGCTAACTTTATTGATCTAGAGAAAGTATTTGACAGTATCCACAGAGAATCGTTATGGAAGATACTTCACCATTATGGTGATTCTCAAAAGATGGTGAACATAGTAAAGATGCTATAAATGGACTTCTTGTTACAAGTGATTTGTAACAACGAGCTATCCAGCGACTTTAGAGTCAACTCAGGAGTAAAGCAAGGATGCAACCTTTCCGCTTTTCTCTTCTCCTTTGGCATGGATTGGAATATAAAAAAGACTGTCAGCACTGAAAGAAGGAGTATTTATTGGAACTTTACTAGTTGCCTCGAGTATGTGGGTGTTATTGACAATGTTGCATTACTTGCACACCGACACCAATATATCTAGGCAAAGACTAACACCATCGCCTTAAGATCAGCCTAAGATCAACCACGCCAAAACTAAGCACCTGCGGATGTACAACAGAACAGACATATCTATCACACTAAATGAAGAGAACATTGAGTAGGTGGAAGGCTTCACCTATCTGGGCTCTAACATGACCAAGAATGAAGACAATGACAATGAGATGAGGCAGTGCATTTTAAAAGTAAGCTAAGCCTTTTCAGGACTATTGAAAATCTGGAGGGCTAAAAACATCAGTGTAAGAACTAAGGTCAGACTTTTAAAGAGCAATGTACAAAGCGCATCCCTGTATGGTGCAGAGTCATGGAAGATGACAAAGACTATAAGCCACAAACTAGAAGTCTTTCAGAAAAGATGCCTCAGAAGGATCCAGAACATCTTCTTTTTTGAAAACCTGAGGTCTTAGAATTGACACAAATTTACACCCCTTTGTCAGTGACATTATGAACAAAAATGAGTAACACTTTTTACAAAGGAGCACGTTTGCCGGTATTTCACTGTAATTATATTATGTATGATAATTAATTCACATAATAATTTAGCTGCTACTGAAAAAATGCAACAAATAACAAAACTAGACCTAAAGCAACCGAAATACAATAACGCATTCTTTAAAAATTATAATTTTGACTTAAACCCAGGTTTCAGTCAAGTATTGGAAACTTGTCAGCCATTTTTTATTTCTCTAATTCGCATCTAATATACAAATAAGATGTACTAGTTTCCATCAATCACAAATTAGAGCTTCCTGACTTGTCACCTGCTTTGTGGTAAATGAATATAGAAAACTTAAAAAGACATAGATTATTCTTCTTTGTAAATTGTGGCTTTGGTCATAAGAATTAAGTCAATAAACTTCAGATATAACAAAAATCAAACAGGTAATGGCTCTTGTTATGAAATAAGAAAGAATGTTTGTGGTTTACAACATTTTAAACAGAACTTTTCTTTTCTTTTGTTTTTCATACATTCCAATGTTCTGCAAAATTTTTTGGCTTTGGAAGTATGTGCTTTTTGAAAAGTTCTATGGAAAGAGTTCGTTCTCAGGACACTTTAGTTGACAAGGAGTTATTTTACGCTATATCACGTGACATGTGACAAAACATAACACGATTTATTGATTGATGACACTGACAGACTAATTTCATGCAACAAAATAAACAATCTCCCTTTTATGAGTGTCTGAGCTGATTTTTTAAAAACCATTCACCACAAGACCAGCACACAAAAATGTTAAAATTTTACAGGTATTCACATAGGAAAACAGACTAAACTTTGACAAGGTAACGTTAGTGAAGCAATGAATGTAAACACTGTTTAGTAGAAAAATACTTCACAATATCATTAGTATTTCAAACTAAATCTACTTTATCTTTTGAAAGAAAGGATCAGCAAAACAAAAAAGCACTAGAAATACATGCTGTTCAAATAAAGCATTTGAAAAAGGGCACATACTTTTTTCCGGGTCGGGCTAGTTTCCCGGTTCAGTTCCACTAATTTTCTCCAGCTGTTACAGTTCTCCATCACAGTCTTGACGTGTCCTAGAAGGACCTCAGCATCTTTGCATAGTTGTTCTGTGTAGGTCAAGCGTGGCCTTCTGGGACTTTTGCAGCCGTGATTCGTTGCCCAAGACTGGACTTCACTGGTTAATCGATTTCTGCTTGAATATCAGCATATCTTGTGCATCGAACTTTTACCAAGAGGCCTACTGGAGGTTTACTCCCGTATAGCTCTGTTTTCTTTAGGTATTGTGGAAGGTCGTATTCAGCACTGCTCTCAATATTCTGGTATAGGCACATAAAGACAGTGGAAGAGCACTTTTTTCTGCTTTTGCCAAAGCCAGCTTTTGCCCTGCTCCTACAAGCAGTGTTTCTTTATGTTAAAAATCAAGAATACCTTTTTGGTAATCTTAATGAAGATTAAAAAATCTTAGCCCCTCTTTAAGTGTCTATCATTCAATGCATTTATTAAATAGTTTGTATTTGTAGTCTACCTGTCCATCATGACGCAACACTATCGTCAAGTTGTATCCTCCATTCAAAGGTTGGGTGAACTGTCTTTCAATGTCGTTTCTCGTAGTGCGCACTTTTTAATCGTCCTGCATGGTTCGAGTCTTGCTGCTGAGTTATAATTTAGGTCCTTGTGAGGCTTGAACTTCTACTTCAAAGTGTAACATCACAACTATCATTTAGAAATAGAACATGTGGAGAGTTCTTCCAAATAATGTACTCAAAATACTTTTTAAGACCTTATAACCAAAACATTGTTTTTCTCTCTTCGACGGCATGTGCCTTGTCTTAGTCTTTTCTATTGGTAACATCATGGGAAGCGTTCTACTGAGCTTTGCTTGTTTGTACCAGCTCAGTGTGTTGGACCTCGTGTGTCTCGTTTCTTTTAACGTTTTCATCCTCATGCAGCTGTTGTCCCTTGTAATAAATATATCTATGATTGTAGGTGTTTTCCTCGTAATGCGATAGTGTGGAACTCTTTGGAATCTAAGTGTTTTTAACATCCTTTGACGTCAATGTTTTAAGGCTAAGATTAACTCTTGTCTCTTCCCTTAACCTTCTTCTGTTTTCTTCATTTTTATTTCTTTTCTTTCTGTCATTTCACCACAGACCCATACAGTTAAGAGCATTATGGTTCTTAAATATTAAAAAATATATATAAAAACATATTAATGGTATATGATAACCATAGATAATTCTATTAAATATAAGGACATGGCATCTGAAGTACTTGACTCATGATTATTGTTTGATTTCTTATTGGTAACTTGGTGCTGGCTGTAGAGGTGAAGACCTTAATTATTTATTTCTGCTGACGCTAAGGTAATTTTCCACAAACATTTATTAATATGAAAGCTGGCTCTATCAAACTCAGTGTATGACTACATCATACAGTTTATAGGTTTGTATATAGATTAATCTGAAAATATAAATATTCCTAAAATTACTAAATTTTGAAACTATATATGTTACCACCTCCACATTGGCCTACACAATAAAAAAACAACATCCCGATTCTATTTTCAGTCAAAACCAGATAGATATTTTTGAAGCTCGCTGATGCGTTTCTAAACTTTTTCTAACCTTGAGCCTCGGCCGTTCTTATGTTATATTATTATTCTCTTTTGACGTCTCGACCATGGAATTAAAGAACGATTTCAGTAATCCATTATTAAATGGAAAATTATGTAATAGCGGTAATGAGAAGCTCTACTGTTATGTATATAACTTTCCGTTGAATTCCAGTCTACACCTATTTAGGTTGTGTGGGCTTGATCAGTATATATCAGTATTGATCAGTAAATGATCAGTAAAAATTCTACTGATCATTTAAAACCAGGTAGTTTCTTTTATTTCCTTCCTCTTTTTTTCACTTCTAGGGTATCTCAAGTTGAATTTTTTTTCAACTTAATTTTTTATAAATTCTTCTCTGTTTTTTTTTTCAAGTGTCTTGTTGCTTGCTTACTGGAATTCTCAAGCAGATATTGTTCATAGTTCCTTGACAATTTTCTATGAAATTGAGGCTTAGTGTCCTTAGAAGGTGTGTTCTTACTGAAAAAGTCTTTTCGTCAGTCAACTAGTTTCCTTTGAAATGAAATAAGTTAATTATCAAGGTCAGTTTCATAAAATTACATTTTTGATTTTCAGTCTCTTTTCCATTGATTGCCTTTTCCAGAGAGTTTACCATAGGTTAGCAATTTCCGCAGGGAAGATTAGAACAGAATATCTGCTTTCGTTATATTCCCTGTATATATCTTATATGCAAATGAAGTCAGTGTACAAGAAAAACTATACTAGGTCTTTTATCAATAACTGATTGTTCAACCTCTTGGATTATTCTAGCTTCTCCGCAATAATTGTAAATGAAGATTAGCCAGTTAAAAATGAAGTGAAATTTTATTCCATACAAAACCGCAAAAGTAATTAAAAGGAGGTTTTGTGTTATTTTGGGTTTCTTGTAATTTTGAAAGGAGGATTTCAGTAATTACAAATTTATTGCTATTATGACCTCCCAGGACATTTGTGTTTTGCCCATGGACATTTTCTCACCACGAGCAAATCATAATTTTGTAATGCAAAGCCATCTCTTCCTCCTCTCTTAGTATTCACTTGGCTCCCTGTGGTGTTTTCATTGTTTTTCTTGAATCAAGGCCTTAAAATCTAACTTATTAGACATCAACATTCGATTAATATTACTTTGTCTAATAAAATGAACATCTAATAAGAAATCAATGAACCCTTTTTACATGGTCGAGTGTAAATAAACACCACTGTAATCACATCTACTATATACATGATCATTCAGATCTTTACCCTGGTGAAGTTGCTTTTCCTTTTGGAGAATGTCTGTCTAAGAGGTCTTTCTTAGGGGTATTATATTTAATGTATTAGCAAATTTGCTGCTAAAAAGATTTGTTCTTTATATGTCGGTAAAAATGACTTTATTCCTAAGGCCATTTTTTCTGAATAAATCTAGCAGCTGGCCTTGCATGAAGTGTTGTTGTCACATCTAGACAAATGCTTTGGCATCTCATCTTGATATTATTGATTGAGTTCAGAGACATGTTTGTAAAATGATGGACCAAATCTTATAGTAGTTCTTTAACCATTGTCTCATCGACGAAACTTGGGTGGTTTTAGATTAGTCTATAGGTATTACCATAAGAAGTTTTTCAAAGAGCTTTTCTTGCTGGTGCCGATCTGTTTCCTGCATCTCGTGTGAGTCATTTCGTTAAACGTCCTTGTCATGAGATGTTGTATCATGTTCTAATAAATCTATGAATGTTGTTTCTATCTTCGAACGGCTGGCCCCACCCCTCAGATACAATTTCTCTATGTTGGTATATTTTTGGCCATATGGATAAGATAATTCCTTTGCCTCAAAGCCCTTCGTGATCAGTTATGATCTTTCAAATTTGATGTTTATTGCTTTTAATTCACTTGTCAAGAGATTGTTAAGATCACTTTTGCAAGGCAAGTCTAGTCTTGTTGATAAAAACTTAGCTGTTAATCTTAAATTTTAGAAGCATTGACCATTACAAAAAAGTGGTGCAATGGCTGATTCTTGCTGAACAGTTTTGGTGGATTCTTTTCCACAGCAGTTTCACTTTTGCAATTAGTTTACTACTTTCACTACTTTGGCATTAGATTGAACAATGTCTAGTCTTAACCAAGCAAAAAAACCCCATTCCACTTGTATTAGAGATCAAAAACCGTTGAACAGAACTTGTGCTTTATTTTCCCGTTCCTTTTCTTTTCTTTATAGGATGAACAGACCAATGGAATTTCAAGGTATCACTAATATTTATTCATATTAATTTTAGAGCCAGAGACCGATGCTAATTTATTTATTTATTACGAATATTTATACAGGATAAAAACGTTTCAGTAACTGTATAATTAAAAAGTAATATATACAAATACTGTTATCAACACGTGTTCTGTTAGAAAAGAAATAAAAAGGGGGGATTTAAAACTAAAATGGTAAAAGAACTAAAATATTAGGAAGTGGCAAAGTAATATCTGAAATCAGGTATATGCGAAAATTATGAATTATGGTGTAATGAACGTAGAATAACCACTGGCATTAACTAGTTTTCGAAAGGTGGCTTAACATTTCCAAGTAGAATGTTCCTGACAAACAGGCAAACTCTTTGTTTTTCACAATCCATGATGTTGATGTTAGGATTGACATGTTGACCATCTGCCACAATTTCTCTAGCACGTCTTTCGAAGGATGCGATTCGTTGAGCCTGACTTTGATTGAGAATAGGTTTCAATATACAACAGTATGTAAACAACGGTAAGATGACGGCGTTGACGACCGAGAGCGCAACACTCGTCGTAAGAAAGGTCCTTATTTTGTATTGTAAACTGAGAGATTAAAATTAAATAAATGGCTATTTTGGCCTAAATACTAGTAGGGATGATAGATTTGGTGTTATAAATCAGTTAAAGCGAAGCAAAACCAGTGTAAATTTAAAAGTACATCAAACGTAAAATTAGTGTATTGTAAACAATGGCATCAGGACTTTTTAACTCGGGCTTTAAAACCACTTGAGCGAAGAGGGTGATTAATTCAAAGTGACAAAAAGTTAAAAGAGAAATATCTCAATTGATATTCTTTGACCCTTACTGTAACTAATGTAACTAAGGTCGGTTTTTGTGGGGGTTTTTTGTTTTAACGTCATTTCCCCCTAGTAACTGGGCCCCAGACGGTGCCCTTCACATGGACTTGGATTTGGCTTTGAGGAATTTCTTTGAACTTAATATTAGATTTCTCTATCTAAATAAATTTTTTCAGGTCCCAGAAATCCCTTGAAATTATCCAATACAAAGCATCAATATCTTAAAAGCGAGTAAGTATTTATTCAATGGAAGTTATACTGAAAAGCAACATAAGAGAATTTTTTTTGAATACGGAGTCAGTAAATATGTTCATTGTAATGCCATCGTATCATATTTCGCCTTTGTATCAATTTCCACAGGCATAATTCTTATTAGAAAGATTTTTCACACCCCTAATAGCGATCTTCCATTGTTAATGGTATTTCAATTGTGGGTATCAGTAGTAAGATTTTTACATTCCATACCAGATGATGGAGCATACGATGCAAGTGCTCAATTACCTACTATCTGGTATGATACACAGACAGTTAAGGGTCGAAAAGTGCAATGTGATGTGTGACGGATTGTTTTGCGAGGTAATACTCCACTTGCAAAGACCATGACGGCTTTCCAAAGTAGAGGTTTCCATAATCAGTACAAAAAATAGTAGCTACAAAAAAATATGTTTACCGAGGGACTTGAACAAAAATGCATTTTTTGTCGGAAAACTTATTCAATTTTGAAATATTATCACGACAACTTATTTTGTTTTTCAACAACCCCGGTAGCCCTGTTTTAAACCGACAAGTTCCTTGATAATGATCTTCATCGTGCTCTAACAGTCAACTCAATCTTTGTTTACTATATACAAAACCTTGCTTGAAAATGCATATTTGGGCCTTGTAATTTAGTTATAAGTTTTCAGTTCAGGAGGAGGAGAGAACGTTATTAAAGCTAGTAATATAGTAAGACTATTTTCTTGAAATAGGATTTAAAAGTGTACATCAAGAATTGATGACTGAAAATATTTACAAATTAAACCATAGTTTTATTCGAATGTAGAGGAGGTTGGGCTAGTTTTGGAGTTTTATTTTTTAGTTACTATGCTGGATAGTGGTGGCGACTGTCAAGAAAAAGGTATGTAGGGTGATAATGGAGTTGGAAAAGACTTAAGAGCCTGGAGATGTTAGTCTAACATTAAAGCTTAGGCATGTGAAAATCTTCGTCTTTTCTTTTCCAATAAAGATTTGGACGCATCTGAAATGTGGATTTGGGGTTGCTTGCTGAGAGTATCACATCGATGAAGAAGGGGAAAATGACCAAGTGCTACAGAGAATTAGTGAAATAACAACACTAAATCATGGTAGCAAGGTTTTCTTTTTTTAGAAACTTACCAAGAAATGGTAGCAGCCAGACGAATGACTTAATGATGGAGCTGATGGAAAAATAGACGATGCAGACGACTGGGGACAAATTGGTGGGCATGCTAAAAACAAAGCAGAAGGAGATCTGACTGGGCTCATGACGATGACAAAGGAGAGAAACAAGTGAGGAAAACTGCATTTGAAACACTGAGGAATCACACCATGAGAGCTAAAATTAAGGTGACAAAATGACTTCAAATATATTTTATACAATCGGGGGACATGACACAACCTTCTCGCGGTGTTCCCTGTTAAGGTATCTGCTTGAATCTAAACTTTATGCCAAGTCAGTATACTAACTGTGTCATTAGACAATCTACTATTGATATCCAAGCGAATCTCCATTATGATTCTCAGCGTACTACAATTGAATGTCGAGGGCCTGACAGCCTTCAAAAATACTGTGATTGAGCAACTGACTCTCACCTATAAACCCGAAGTAATATTCCTCTGGTATCACAGTGTGACTCAGGAGTCACACTGTGATACCTGGAGACTACTTAAATTACCAGGCTATGTCCTAGCTAACCACATAGTGAGCAAAGTGCATGGCACCGCATCCTTTGTTAAGCGCACGGTACCATTCCAAAAACTAATGAAGAGTGCACCACAACAAGACACTGAATTGATTGCCATCCGCGTAGCTGAAAATGCACACACAAATGAACTTAAAGAACACCTGAATAAATTGAAGCGTAATCGTTGGCTTGAAACCGTGGAACAGATAGATATGACTCACTCTAGTCGAAAGGCATGGGCCGTCATAAAGCGCCTTACCGGGGAAGAGAAACCACCTCCACAGTGTCCTGTGAGGGACAATGCCATTTAAGTGTCCTCGTAGCAAATGGGAAATTCCCTGGTGCTGATAAAGAGATTGAAAAGACGGTAAAAGCCACAACCTCAAAATTGATGAACTCACTAACAGCTAACATGAACCTGTCCTATGATTTTACTGATGACGAACTGGAACTAGCTTTCAAGAAGATGAAGCCTAAAAAAGCTGCATGTGCAGATAACTTCTCAAGCTGGGCCCAGATGTCCGAAGGTGGATGAAAGAATTTCTATGGAACTGCGTTTCTTCCTGCAAATTCCCAACCATTTGGAGAAGAGCTAATATCATCGCAATCCCCAAACCTGGAAAAGAAATGAATGACCCTAAAGCATAACGTCCCATATCACTATTATCAATAGTCTATAAACTTCTTGAACGACTAATTCAAAACCGAATTGCCCCTATCGTAGATAGCCAGCTTCCTCAAGAGCAGACGGGGTTTCGAACAAACCGCTCAACCCTCAACCTTGTGGCCTCCTTGGTCACGGACATAGAACATGCATTACACAAAAAGGAACGAGTGGGCCTAGGTCTCGTCGATCTGTCTGCGGCGTATGACACTGTTTGGCACCCCGGCCTGAAACTGAAGCTCCTCTCCACTATGCCAGACAGAACACTTGTGGCTTTCATCATGGAAATGATAACCAGCAGGTCTTTCAAACTTAACAGCCCCAATGGTGAAACAAGCAGAACAAAGCTCCTGTATAATGGTGTCCCACAAGGCTCGGTGCTAGAGCCCTATTGTGTTCAATATTTATATTGCTGACATGCCACCAACAATTGCAGAAAAATACATGTATGCAGATGATATCGCCTTGGCTTACCCTGGCACCAATATGCAGAAAATCCAAAACTCTCTTACAAACGATATGGCATCCATTTCATCGTACTTTCAACAGTGGCGCCTGAAACTAAGTTTCCAAAAAACTACCAGCTCACTCTTTCACCTAAACAACAATGATGCTGAAGCCAAGCTCAGGGTAACCGTTGATGGCAAAGACTTACCTTTTGAAAAACATCCGAAGTACCTTGGCATCACTCTTGACAGAAGCCTCAGCTTCAAGTGTCATATGGACAAACTTGTTGGTAAAGTCTCCTCAAGTGTTGGTGCACTGAAAAGACTTGCAGGAACATCATGAGGGTCTAACTTTACGACCCTCAGATCATCCACATTTGCACTAGTATATGCTCCAGCTGAATACTACCCACCGGTATGGATGAGAAGTGCACACACCCAAACGTTAGACAGTGTTCTAAACTCTACCATAAGACTCATCAGTGGTTGCCCCACCTTCACACTGAAGGGATCCATGCACGTCATGGCTGGCATCCCGCCACACCACATCAGACGGGAATCAATCATGCTGGATTTAGCAAACAAGTGTTAGCGCGAAGGCCATCCCATGCATGAACTTGTCAGCAAATACCCTAACACCTAACAGCTCCGTAGTAGAAA
>RDPX01000055.1:2391701-2411663 GCA_003991215.1 Morbakka virulenta
CCGATCCTAAGTTTGGAGCTTTTTCCTTGGTTCATTAACCGCAGTAGGGATACGTTCTGCGGTATCCTTTGTTGATTTCTCACAACATGAGGGGGTCCATATTGCGCATAGCTTGTGCGGGACGCCCTTGCCATATTTGAGGATGTAATGTCGAGATTTATTTTGTGTTGAATGCCATAATTTTACACTCCGCTTGCAAGGCCTGACAATAGCGCATGTTTAAAAATTATTTCTCCTCTACTATTTAGGCCATAATTGGGGAGCATTTAACGTCAGAGTCTCCATATTCTAGACGGGTTAACATGCAACCCCAAAGAGCGTCACCTGCCCTGAGTGAGAAACGGGTTATGGCGCCAGTAGATTGCCTCGCCCCTTCCTCTTTGTCAGTTAGAAAAACACTATTGCGAAGAGAACGTTCAATTCTGTACTTTGGTGACCAGAGGCTGTATTTGACGTACGGCTTGGGTAGCATTTTATTGGGGGTAGAGGTCTCATTCTCTATTCTTTTGTTGAAAGACGTAATAGGAGGGCTGTTTTTAAAGCTCTCAAAATCTTGAGCTGAAGCTCTTTCAATAAGTACAATTCATGCTTTTTTCAAGGTGTTTTGGGAACAATTTAATGAAAATGGTTTGGAATTCGTTCTCTGAAAAGTTGAGCAAAAGAATTTCTAATTGCAATGGGACAGGACTGAACACTGATCCAACATCAAAACGCCTTTCTCCCCAAAGAGAGTAGGGTATGATACATGCAATCAACAACTGCCTAAAAAACAAATATACATTTCTGTTTTGTTGCGATGCTGCAGGAGAGCATGTACCACTTATACTAAAAGAAATTTGGAGCGCTTCACAAATTTGTATTGTCTTTTCACGTTTCCTAAATATTCTGGCACTTCGGGCCAGTCTGAAAATTCACAAACGAAAAGTAAAATTAAAGTTTCCATGTATCAATCTGCACTTTGATCTTAGAGAGTAATAGTAATAATTCAAAACAAATATTTCACATATTTTAAATATATAACTGCCGTTTTCTGTTCTTTTGTGGCCTGAAATCGCTGATAGTGATATTTGATATTCATATCAAAGTAGAGGTGTCCAAAGCTGTGGTCGACCGAAAGCACAGTACTACCCAAGAAATGTTTGCATTATAAAGAGAAGTTGCGTTGTAGTACTGTGCCCAGCGCCCAATCACAGCGTTCATCGTCCACTCAGCTCTTGTGGAACGCACGCCCCACTTAGATCAAATGATGTATTAACGCCACTTTTTTTCTGCACACAATTTTTTCTGCGTTCGAATTGTTTAGTTTCGTGTTAAGAAATTCAGAGTTCTTACCCTTGTTTTGTGCTGTTCAGATTCTGTTTATTTCTGTTCTCTATTTACCACAACGAAAGGGTGGTTTTTCAAAAATATTTTGCATATTTTGCTTATTTGGCAACAGTAGACCAGCGAAAGTGAGAAACACTGAGTTTGGTCTCACTTTTTAAAGTAAAATAGAACAGAAGGTTTAAGAGAAAACTCTCTCTTTACATACATAGACACACATACTCATACACATATATACATATATATATATACGAATATATATAAAATAAAGAAAACAACAAAGAAACAAATCGGAAAATTTATTAACTTGTAATCAAAATATTTTGCTGCCACTTGGAACTTCATCAGTCAGATGTTTATAAACAGCTAATAAGGATCTAATAAACCACAGAACATTTCATTTCAGCAAAACTACCGTTTTTGCTCTATTCCAATACATACACCTTGGAATCATTTTTGAAGTATCGTGTGTGTGTGTGTGTGTCTGTGTGTGTGTCTGTGTGTGTGTCTGTGTGTGTGTGTATGTGTGTGTGTAAGCTGCTGGATGCAAAAAAAATTTCTCCAAATCGACAACGGACCAGATTCGAAATCACATGAACGACAAGATCGATTTCTTCCATGGTACGGAAGAACAGCTTGAAACGAAGGCTATCCGTTACCAACCAGTCAGGAAAACCTGGCTAGTCAGTATTCAGGCATCACCACGTGGAGGTTGCCTTCTTGGACGCCCTTGAAGTATCGTACGAGCTCACAGCCAATGTTCCCATTTCTATTGTTAGATTGTGAGAGTTCATTCTCTGATTTAACAGGCAGGTACTGTATCCTACATAAACCAACCTGTTTCGTGCATTTAACAGCATAAATTGTAGTAGATGAAGACCAATTTTCTCTTTGTGAAAGGCATAATCTTCCAGTAATGTCATGTTGTATTTTTTCCGTGTCACTAATGGCATTACATATATGGCGAAATGGATGCTGACATGCTCAAAATTTTCCAGATTTTGTGCATGTACTAAATCTAGAAAATCCTGAAAAATGCTTTAGTTCAAAAGATTTAGTACATGTACTAAATCTTTTGAACTAAAGCAATTTTTGTGTTGAACTGAAAGATGTATAGTGAACAGAATTCCACTTATAAACTGGTTTTAAAAAATGCCGAAATCATTTAGCAACAATGAAAAGTCGTTGAAAACAAACTATTACAACTGCCACAAACTTTGCTAATTAATTTTTTCTCCGAATCCACTTCAATATGTGAAAATTTGTTCTTAATAAAACACTATTCCGTTGATTAACTTGTATTGTATTTAGTAAACACTGTATTCATTGGAATCCCAGCTGGAATCACACCAGTATCGCAAATTCGTTGCCGCTTTTTGTCTATTTCAAATGGTGCCTGTTATGGTCAGTCTTAGTAATTTAGCAATCAGTCGTTGTGCCATGGGTAGTGTAAGATGGGTAGTCATTATACCACGATTGGAATGTGGTTATGTGAGTAATAGCCTGTTATTGTGAGATGTTAGCTTTTTCATAATCTGAGTGATTGAACGAATTAATCAGATCAGGTTGAATGTTTTGCTTTCTATAGTGTAAAATGACCTCGTGCCCCCATTGACCTGATGGATTGAAATCGTCTTGAAAAGTATTGAACTCGTCTCAGGTGCTTTCAATATGATCTTTCTTTTTCGTGACTATTGGTTTCAATGTTGAGAATATGAATCAGAATGAGCTTGGTTTGTTTTATCAAACAGCTGAAATATCTATGTACAATTTCAAAAGTCAAGACCTTTAAAGCCAACCTTGTGGTACGAATGTTTCTGTTTGGGGAAAAGCACTCTTCGGGAAATGTACAAAAAATCATTCTGAGATATTCATGGTTGCCATGGTTGCACTGTAGCAACTTTACATATGAAGATAGTTAAAAATAAATTATGGAGACCTGAGGACTATTTCTTTGGGGAGGATACCGAAGAAGTGATTGCACTACTTTGTTTGGGTGTGAAAAACTTCCTTATTTTAATCATTTTCTTCACTTCTTGACGAGATAAAGTGTTTGTGAAAATCAGTTTTGAAAATTATGCAATTGCAGTGCTACCACCCTCATTAAAATGAGCTGCCCAGCCCGGAAAATTCTTATCGTATACACTCAAAACTTGTTCGTTTGTTGACACCAAGTAGGTTCTCTTTATTGTCTGGTAGTCCAATGAGCTGTGAAACTTGTTTACAAACATTCAGTTACTTTTTATTATATTTAAATCCCTTATAATATGTAAGAGCGACAATGGCAAAAGTTAACACAATATTTCGCTCGCTCTTCTTGGTTTCTGGCCAACGCTTAAAGTCAAGGTACATAGGGCAGTATTGAACCCCACTTAGTTCTATCCCTCTGGTATCCCAAAAACCACAATATTCAAACCGATCAGCTTTTTGGCCTGCTGACACACCCATGTGATCATTACATTGAAACCTCACACACTCCCCTGTACACGTAAAAAGACACTTCCCTGTTTACAGGTCCTTGCTTATCTTAAAATAAATATACTATGCGGAACATTCACACAATTGTGGAGCTTTTACCGGCTAAAACCATGCTTATCGGCTTTCTCAAAAAGTTACTTTACAAAATATAAATTGCTGTATTGGCCCCTTTTTATACCACTTATCAGCAGCGTACTTTCAGCTGTTCAGCCCAAGGCAGATGACGTAAAATGGCTTTTCTTTTTTCACCTCTGGACCCTTCGAAGCAGTTTCTGAAAATATTTCCGTAAGCTAACATTTAATTCAAGTATAAGCTTTATGAAAAAGAACTCTATAAAAAGCCCAATAATCCGAAAGATTAAAGGAAGGGTGCTTATTAAATTTCTGTTGAAAATGACTTTTATCGATTTAAAATTATTACAAAACAACTAAGACAAAAACGGAAAGCGTCTCCTTACATAAAACATGGTTTGTAAAATGTATCGTATTTTTAATTTGACAAAATCATCGGTTTGAATCTTGCATATTTCAAATGAGCACCGCTTTTGACGAAAACCTAAACCACAGAATTTTCTCTGGTGAATCTTCATTAGAGCTCTTCACTTTTCCCAGGTCAGTACACCCAATACAACTGCCTTTACTGTGTAACTTGCGGTATAAGGGCTTGTTTCCATAGAGTTGCAATTTCCGCTGTAGCGGAAAATGCGCGTGAGCTTTTTCCGCCTGAGCCTCAAGCCATTTCCACACAACTTAATTTTTTCTTGGCGCGTTTTCATGTGAACAAACATGACAGCATAAACAAGAGGTTTCTCTTGCTTCAAAAGCAAAAATTGATTTTAATATTGCTTGTATTATTGTGTCGTAAACAAAGACGCTCTCAGAATGGAATTCAAAGACAAAGAAAATTCTGGGTGAGAAAGCTATTTCAGGAGAGAAGAAATAAAGGCTTATATAAGGTTTTAGTGCAGGATTTAATGCTGTTTGACAATGAATATGTCTTCAAAGCCTACAAAATGCTACCTGGGCGATTCGAAGAACTTCTTTCGTGGGTTGCTCCTTTTATTTCGAAATCATCTAGAATTCGCAATGTTACAGGACCAAGTGAAAGGTTTTGTATAACATTATGGTACCTATCAAGTGGCAATTCACGTTTTGTTTTTGTTGATAATGTACGATACCAGAACTGGCAGATGAAATGGCCGAGGTATCTATCGTTATTATTTTCTTCTGTTGATGTTTCTGTTCTGCTTTCTTTTGTTCCTTTAAGNCAGGATTTAATGCTGTTTGACAATGAATATGTCTTCAAAGCCTACAAAATGCTACCTGGGCGATTCGAAGAACTTCTTTCGTGGGTTGCTCCTTTTATTTCGAAATCATCTAGAATTCGCAATGTTACAGGACCAAGTGAAAGGTTTTGTATAACATTATGGTACCTATCAAGTGGCAATTCACGTTTTGTTTTTGTTGATAATGTACGATACCAGAACTGGCAGATGAAATGGCCGAGGTATCTATCGTTATTATTTTCTTCTGTTGATGTTTCTGTTCTGCTTTCTTTTGTTCCTTTAAGGATCTTTGATAAATTTCCTTATTATAATTGATATCATCGTTTTCTTCATCCTCGTCAAAACTTGTCGCGACATACCTATTTGCCGCCATTTTGTTATCTGGAAATATTATGTTTTTTGATGACCATGCAAAAATGTTAATACAATACAAGATTACGTTATGTCTCAAATACTGAAATATCATTGGTTCTTAAACTCAGGCGGGAAAAAAATACGTTCAAAAAGTAGAACTAGTTCTACTTTTTTAAAATGCTCACGAGCAGCTAGTGAGCATAAAAAATCGCCTGTCCAGCGGTATTTTTAACGAAATGCACATGCGCAATAAAAAAGCTCGTGAGCATTTTCCGCTACAGCGGAAAATGCAGCTCTATGGAAAGAAGCCTTAAAAAGTTAACGAGTAAAATAATGATCCCCTGGCGAGTTCGAAAGTAACTATTAACCTCTTCCATTTATCTTGAAAGAGACTACTGACAATTTTCAAGCTTTAGCGATAATCCTTAAAAGTTGGGCAGTTACTTTTACAGAACCAGTCGGATAATTACTTTGTGCCGAAATACACAGAAAATATTTTGTTCTACGCCTCTACTGAACGAAATACGTTACGCTTTGAAACAAACTACTGACGAAATCTGAACCTTAGAAAACCGCTTTTGCTGAAGAATGGACATGCACCCAAGCGCATGTCACAACAAAAAATTCGCAGCCTTTGCTATTATTTGGTTGCCAACCAACATTCTCCAGGATGGGTCTCTTTCGACTGCTGTTTGCCATTCAATTACTTAAGAAAACACCTCTTTGTCTCTGATTCTGAACAGATTGTTGCTGCAGAGCTAACTGGCTGCCACATCTGCATCTTTTCTAAAGGGTACCGAAAAACATTTTTAATTCTGTCTGAAGCAGAAAGAAAAGGGTGTTTCAGTGGACTAGTCATTTGTCTTTCCATGTTTTTCCCCCTTAAAGCAAGAAACCTCCAAGGCAATAAACCTTTGTAATTACGATGGAGCCATAAAAGCCACCATAAAACCCTGCGTCCCGACAATGACGCAACTGTACTCCATTATCACTGTTCTCTTTAACTCACGCTGCCTTTCAGCAGGGTATTTGAAACCGACACACCATTTATGAAATTGAAGTATGTTAAAGTAAGCATTCATTTTTCAAAGAGTCAAAAAAACCCAATTTGAAATATCGCTCGTGTCTGCTTAGAAAGCACACAATAGTATACCAAAAAAGCAAGTACAGTGCTACTCTACTATTAGCCTGTGTTGCATGGAAAAAAAACCATAAGCTGCTACACAATAATACGGAATTCAACACTAAAGCATGTCTTCAGTTAGTATCAGAAACGCACCTCTTCCAAGTCTTGGTACAGTATCTTAAAGTATTAGTTTCCATGACCATTTTCTTAACCCAGCAAGAATCTTTCACAATGCCCATTCGTTCAGCTGGTCAGGTGATTTACCAAAGCGTTGTTTGACTCAGATTAAAAAAATAAAGAAATTAATAAACGAGTGAGAAATAGTTTCAGAATTAATCTTGATTACCCATTTGAACAGAGAACAGTCCTACCTTGTTAACGAAAACTCGGTTAGTTATAAAGATCTTTGTGCTATGCCATGTCAAGTGCATTTCAAAAATCGGCGACCAAAATGGAATCAAGACAAAAAGCCAGCTAATGTACCCCGCTAAATCTCACAATCGCAATTTACTCCACCATTCTCTATTTCAGCGTCAAACTTTAACAACATTTAAGGGCTATCAACGTCCACAACTGGCCTAGGTAGGATATCTGCAGGAAAGAGACGATGCTTACCATTTTTGTTGTAGTTGCGATGGTTTAAGAGTTGTATAAATGACTACTTCCTGATCTGGTAAAATGCATTAAGAACAACTTTAATGCCCTCGAGACATTACCCAGAATTTGAACGCTACCGCTTATACCAGGCGAAATTGCTCAACAGAAAGAGCGGTAAATAATAGTTTCTTTCGCATAAGAAACGGGCGTTGCAAGTGGGTAACCAACAGCAGGAAACTAATCCTAAGAATCCTAAGAACTACAGTCAATGTACATAAGTATTCGCGATTTTCAAAATGGCGGCATCGATTGATAAACAATGTTGCATCTTTCATCGTTCATAACTTTTAACTCAAGTGTCGGATAATAAAGGTTTTACTGTAACAGGTGCCCTTAAATATCACATGATCAAAGATATGATGTAATTTATTATCTGCTTTGTTTACTTCCATATATTTGTTTACAAGTAAACATGGGTCGGGAAAGCAGAGAAAAAAAATCTTTTTGTAAAGTTATATAAAGAAAAGAAGAAAAAGGCAGACATATCCAAGCTTTTGGATGTTCCTTGGTCAATAGTCAGCAGTGTTGTAAAGAAATTTCTGTCTACTGGATCAACAGAAAATAAGCCAAGAAAAGGAAGGCATAAGTTGTTTACAAATAGGGATGAAGTTGTATTGATGAATGTTACTTATATCCAAGACTTGTTTGAAACAATTCCGTCCAGTATTCATGAAGTAATAAGGATGAAAGGACTTCTGACAAAATATTATGGCTAGACTTTTTTAAAACCATATTTATTTTACATTTGTTTCCTCACGTTGTTTTTTAACCTTTGGCACCACAACATCAAAATCACGAATACTTATGTCCAATGACTGTACATGCTGGATAAATAAAATTTGAAAATTGTGCCTATTATTTCGGCTTTGTTACCAAACACAACATACTAGTTACAAAACTAAATAATATGCTCCATGCAACATCTAAAGCACAAAATCGCAACTATATAACGAATTCAAAATAAAATCCCTTGAAACTTCAACCCTTCAAGGTAGCTACTCCTTAGCACTTTCTCCAGTAAAGGAATTTTTTCTGACTGGTTCTACAGAACAAATTACAATTTGTACTCTTTGTATCCTCAATGTGATTATACCGGTTTACAAGTTGCAATATTACACTGTATGCTGACGAAAAAAAAAGTTTTAATCCCCTTTCTTTTACTTAATTTTCATTTTTCAAGGGTCTCTAATTTTCATAAGAGACCCTAAAATTCGTAGTTTCACATTTCTTAAAAAGACAGCTTGTAAAAAAATACGTCTCGCAGACATTGAAAGCTGAAACCGTGTATTCTGTTTCATCTGGTCAAAAACAATGTGCCCAGTTTGGCACAGTCTCCAAAAGAATAGCTTTTAGCAACATATGATATGAAATTCTTGGCGACTTTCTTTAAAACAATCAAATAACGACGTTTGTGAATTGTTGTCTTAGAACTCAGCGTTCTGTCGAGGCGACAACGAATCATCTTAGATTACCAAACAAATAGTATGTTGTCAATTTTCCCAGCCTCGAGAATACACCAGCTGTAACACAGACATATCGACGAAAAATATCCCACATCCACGTTATCCTGGGCATTCGCAAAACATGGTCACATCAGCTGACATTGTGCATTGGACAAAAATGTGTTCTAAAAACGTCTCTTTCAGGAATTTTTTTTTAACAAGGTCAATATTTGAAATTAGGCGGTTCATCATTTCTTATTGGGAGTTTGCTTATGAATTACTTAGTTTTATAATAAATCCCGGTTGAAAACTTTATATACGTATAGCCTGAAATAATGTGAACAAGTAAACAAGCAATGAACTCGGGTGTATGCATGGAAAAAATGTTACACTGACAGTTTGAAACAGTACAACACAAACGCTGGAATAGAAAAGGCGACACATGCAATACACAAGAAAACAACACTCACACCTACAACTAAAAAAATCAATTAAAAATGAAAAAAACAACAACAAAAAAAACAAGTAAAATGTCAAATTAGGGGTAACAAATGCCAAAGAAACAATTAATTAAGGTCAAGAAAAAAGGAGCAACAACACATAACATTGTAATAGTCACAAGTCATGACTTTTTTGTAAACATAAGCAAGAAGACCCAAGTAAATCTGTTATTCTACAATTGAATGGTTTCCCTTTTTATCTCATTGATGGATTAAGGGTAATGCCGAAATGTGCAACAATAAACAATTTTATAGTATTCTGCCATGTCAATTCATATTGGTCAAATAAGCAGTCGGGTCCAAAATCGGCATTTCAACCTCTCTTCTTCTTAATTCGAGCGAATTCGAACTGTGTTGACTAGTTCTCTCCATGTGTCTCTATCCTTCATGTAGTTCTCGTTGTCTTCTAGGTCCATGTTTGTGTCACATTTGAGCTGGTCAATGTATGTCATTACAACCCCTCAAAAACCAAAATGAATAAAAAATCCCGTAGAATAAACAAGTCGGACTTAGAAGTTGGCACATAAATTATTCTATTTTATTTCTATTTACCAAAATAAAGCCCATCAAACCGACATAGACTCATTCACCGGCTTATTCCTTGTCGCGATGCACACCAGCTACTATTTACGAGCTACGATGGTTTAAATAAATCCGCGTAATGTTGTCTGATCCAACTCTTGATGTCGTGATCACAATAACAATCTCTGTCAATCTGTAGTCATAAAAGCAATTTTTCTATGCTCATCGGAATTTAAAACGAAATGCATAGCGCATTTGGTTGGAAAAACAATACAAACACGACGCACAGTCGCCAAATATATCATAAATTTTATTCATACCAAATCAAAACATGCGCATCTTGTACATCATTGTTATATCTTTAAGATATGCCTAAGAGAACAAAATAAAGCTGCAAAACATGAAAACAGACTTGAAAGCAGCGGAACTGTAAGTTTTAAAATTCACACCTTAGTTTTCCGACTACTTTCGAAAGGTGCAAATGCACTTACTAGAAAGGGAAAAGAGTTGTTCTCATTGTTAGCAGATCATGAGCTTTTGTTCATATTTTAATTTGGGTATACAGAAAATGACCAATCGATCATTTAACATGAATGGATATAACAAATAGCCTACCTATCTATATAAGCCGTTTTTATATTTACGCTCATTTGGTGACCGGCTTATTACAAGAGAAAAAAACTACCTTTTAATTAATTAAACTGACTGTTTACGCAGGCTTATCGGAAGCAAAATATACGTTGCCTGTAACAGTAAAAAACCCGTCCACTATGAGAAAGATCAGACCAATTTAAGCCAACAACGGCTTCATTTCAACAAGCAAACTGATCAACAATGTTACGATTCGATGCCCTTGACATCTTCAAAAATAATTGGTACATACATTCAAATTCTGAACGCTACATATAAAACCTAAACAAAATGTAATTCTTGAAGGCAGATACACCAGTCTACTTACACTGTTTCGCGTTATGTATACAACTTTAACCAAATATATATTTATGGAAATATTTTCTTGTATTCTATACAAGCATGAAACTGGCCCAACCCCGTGTAGTGTAATGAGGTCTGACCTTGTGTAGTTACAGTCGACCTAGTACTGCGTCACCACTAAATATATAAAAAGTAGCCCAAAATGTATCACCTAAACGACGGGCCAGTTAATTACCAAGGTAAATTTGAATCAAATTTTGTAGATCTGAATAAACTCACTAAAGATTCGATCCCGTAAATATTACTTTTGTAATTCCAAAGGTAAATCGGCGTGCCTGATCGTCAATAAGAAAAAAGGTCAGGGAGTTAACAAGGAATATTCAAGACTAACGATGACAGAATAATGACAAGAAAAGATAACTACAACTCTGAAGCACTTCTACGAGTACGTATTAGCGAATTTATACATATGCTCTTATTTACATCCAGTGGGTTCCTGTTTGACAAACAACTATAGAAACAGAACGCTAATCACATTTCGACAGTATCAACCAAATGCTTGAGTAAATGAAGGCTGGAGATTCACAGCATGAAAACGGCGCAATTAAAATCAGGTCTACTTCGGCCCCAAGTGTTTTCAAGTTGTTGTTTTTTTCAAAGCAAACGTCATTTTATTTCCGATATTAGTCCTGTCTCAGGAGCTAGTTTCCTGACAGTGCAAAAGAAAATCTTGGTTGCAACAAAAAGCGCCTTTGGTAAGACTCCAATTGACGGTAACATCAGGGCCTGACTTTCCGGTTGTGTCACCGAATAAATTTAACCCAAAGGATACTGTCCAGCCTGTGATAAATAAATGCAACAAACATAGCCTCAATTATCTAACATGTATCGCCCCTGAATAACGGAAGCTCGATTATTAAATATCTACTAACCAACTTGGTTTAATCACATAAAAATACCGTAGGTAAAAGTAGGATTAAATATTCTAAAGTTTCTAAAGTCTTAAAATTGTAAACATACCCAAAGCTTAAAATAAAGAGTATCCTGATTAACATAATGCGAGTCTTTTTTCCTTACACTTGCTATTAGTACAACAATTATTTTTGCTACATTCAGTGGTGATATAATAGCTATCCTGTCCTGAATAAACCTAAAGCGATTGTGAAACAAAAGCCTGGAATACCCCAAAAAGTAAGAGTACAGTGCCAATAGGTTCCACTGGAAGATGAAAACTGCGAACTGTCTGATATATCTTGACAGAAAAAACGGTTTAGCACCTAGATGAAACTGCATGGAATATATGTGTCTCAGTATACTAGACTTATTAGAACAAAAAGGTAAAGATAGAGGGCTTTCCAATGCGAGAATTCATGACAAATATATACCACAGTCCAAATATCAAGCAGATATTAGTAGATATTAGGCATTGTTAGCAATGATCCTTAAATATTAGTTATTCACAATAATATTAATGGTATCTAAATATAATATCTACTTCCATCTTATTCAGACAGTAATTAAGCTAGACAGGCAAGATGTCAGGAAGCAGCGGAAAAAATTTCTAGTCGAAATTGGGCCCATTTAACGATGTACAACATGCTTTATTTAAAATACTTCCAGATCGACAGGCAAATATGATTGCAGCTTACTTGATGTAACGCCACTTATCTTCAGTATACTGGTGGTTAAAAATACTTTTAAAACACTTCAATAATCTAATGGTTTCTAGGTTAATACAACAGATGAGATGCAACTAACAACTACCGTTTTTCACCGTGTTTGGAAATTCGACAACCGTACTTATNGGAAGTCATATCTGAATTAAGATATTTTCATCAATCTTAAGAGCAAAAGAAAGCTTCTTTATGCAAAAAGCATATTGTAGTTACAATATGCTTTTTGCATAAAGAACTGTGCTAGTGTAGCACTTGAAAAAATTAACTAGTTCCATGCGTAACGTGTTAAAACGATCCGTGTCATTAAAACGCAGCTTATTATGACCTAAAACATCCTTTCAATGTTTATTACTCATTAGACATTGTTAGCAATGATCCTTAAATATTAGTTATTCACAATAATATTAATGGTATCTAAATATAATATCTACTTCCATCTTATTCAGACAGTAATTAAGCTAGACAGGCAAGATGTCAGGAAGCAGCGGAAAAAATTTCTAGTCGAAATTGGGCCCATTTAACGATGTACAACATGCTTTATTTAAAATACTTCCAGATCGACAGGCAAATATGATTGCAGCTTACTTGATGTAACGCCACTTATCTTCAGTATACTGGTGGTTAAAAACACTTTTAAAACACTTCAATAATCTAATGGTTTCTAGGTTAATACAACAGATGAGATGCAACTAACAACTACCGTTTTTCACCGTGTTTGGAAATTCGACAACCGTACTTATTGTGGATCATTGACTTGTCGGCTGCGATGATTAATGTCAAGGGGCATAAGCCTTTACACTTAATTGTTGGCGGAAAAATACATCTTGTAGATAGAATACGCGTTAAATTTTTCAGACTTGGAAAACGGTCTGGCATACCATCTATTACTACTGCCCTCAAATTGCATGAACAAAAGTTTATGCCTTTCCACTTGTGCCATGATAAAAAAACAAACATGACTCTTTCATATTGGTCCAAAATTATTTAATAATAAATAAGCCATGATCACGAATTGTGTTTACTACCCTACAGGTATACCCAAACCATTCGCATCAATTTGAACGATCGCTGAAAACTGTCCTTGTAAAAACCAACTTCATCTGTTGCCATCCCACTTACAAATAGAATCTTCGCAAATAAATATTTACATAAATGAATTCTAAGAAAACACAACTGTTTCCAACTTTCTAACAATCACAATGACCAGGGCAAATGATTATAAACAGCAAGTATGCCTCGCGAAAACAATAAATTTCACCTAAATAAAAAGGGTTAACCCTCAATTCTTATTTGCTAGGATTCTTAGACCCAAAAGCTTTAGCCTGTTCTCACTCTTGGGAATTCAAGCAATGCAAATCTTTACTGTCTATGCTGGAAGGCAATCAGTTGAAATGTATTCTACAAATACCTAGCAAAAGGCTTCCTATACATATGTAATATTGTATATACGCATTGTAAATACGCACTTTATTTCATAATGCAATGTAATTTATACAAAAAGAGCCACAATATTTTCTCGGATACTTTCTGAATCCCTCATCAACATAGCATTACGAATCTTTAAGCCAAGGGATAAATAAGTATCTTCGAACGGCAAAAGAAATCCACACATTAACTTGGTGAATGCCACAGTCCTTGTAATAATTATCAAGCTTATTACCGTGTCTTAGTAAATTATTATCAAATAGCGTGTAACAAACTTTCTATACCCACGCCTTTTCAATCATGGGAAAACTTTGTCTTCGTCATGCCCTTTTGGCTCTAATTCCACTCTTTTATAGTATGCAATGCTTGTATTATTAATGTATTAATATTATTAATGTATTACACACGAGGTAGTAAAAACAATTAAACAGATTCATCAATTAAAAAAAGTGATACTGCGAGTAAACAGATTAGTAATCAAATAATATCTCTGCTACAATGATCACTGATGTTGGATTCAAGTTTCCCAATACAAAGCAAAATTATTGAAAAAATGCAATAAATACACATCGTAATAAGGCAACTAATAAACTTTGCTTCTTCTGAACCCATTTTGATAACGCTAATCCTTGTAGCAAGAATTAATTGAATTGAAAATAGTGACAATCTACAAAAATGCCAGCTCCAGTTTGCTAATACTTTGAGGTGATATGAGCAAATACATCCCATCAAAGTTACAGCAAGTTGGTCTTACACAATAAATGTGATTGTAGGATAGTACAGCTTAGTAATAATCTATTTTCTGCAACTTCTTTAAATTACCTGGTTTGCACATACAACCAAATACAACAGCTGGATCAAGTAGCTATCCCAATGTCAAGGAGAGAAAGAATCAAAACACAACTACAAACTGCAAGAATGTAACAACTGACAAAAAGAAAACAATATGGCCTTTGATCCTGGTATAAATACTGCAATAGGTACAAAATGAAAGTTTTAAATAATACCAAAGGAATTTGGGTTCTGAAGCTGGATGTGAGGTACCTATGGAGTGACAACCAGAAGCATGTAAATCTGATAAGCAAAAAATAACTGACAGAAGTAATAGTTCAAATAAAGAAAAATGGCTCATTTTCTTTCAGTGTATATGGTTGTTTATATGGAACAGTTTTATGGTGAAATTTTTTCAGTATAGTTTAGTAGATGGATACTAACAATCATGTTAGCTCACTTGCTTATGCATAGATCTTGGCAGTGCTCAAAATAACAGTTAAATTAAAGTAACTTTAAGAAATCCCAGAAAAATTCAATATTTCACAATCTCATTAAGTAAAATAATTTCAGAAAAAATTTGGCTTTAAGTACATGGATGAAGTAATGCCCAGTAACAAACATCATTAGCACTAAAGCTTTTGGTGAGCAACTGCTGTGAATGAAACCCAGTAATAAGATTCCTTCAGGAATGAAAATAAAAGTTAAGGAAAGGAAGGGCAATTATGAACTGCAGTGAAAGCTAAAAAAATTCTAAAACAAAAGGTGTGGACATTTGCTGACACTAATTAAAGCCTGGATGGGTCAAAAGCCTCACATCAAGTTTTCTTGTTAAGTGTCAATAGTTCATAAGCCTACAAATCAGCAATTCGGTTACACTTTCTTTACTCTTTTTCTTAACTTTTAACAATTTATCAAATTAAACTCCATAATCCCCAATAACTGATATTATATTGACAAAAAGCTTAACCACTAATATCCCAGAACACTGAAAATTACATATAAGAAAGGCAATCACCATCACAATGGAGGTATGGTTAGTTTCTTGTGCAAACCTTAATCCTGCTCATGGTAAAATTAATAAGTACTATTTGACAAAGTAAACCTTATGTTTATTTCTATAAACCCTACCAACAAGAATCCTTTATTCATTTACCAGCTCATACTGTACAAATTGTTTTAATCTTTCTAAGTATTGTCCATACAGTTCAACATCATTATGTCCTGCTCCTTCAACCCAAAGTGGATCTACAGCTCTAGGGCACTGGTTATATATTGCTAGTCCATGTGAAAAATCAATAACTTCATCCTCAGTTCCATGGAATGACCAACACTGGAGATACTATCTTTGAGCATTTTTCAATACTGAAAGCAATAGGGAAAATATACAGCCAATTAAAAACATAAATAGACACTTTTAATTAAAAGAAATTCAAATTTATTATGAAACGATGACAAATTGTATTAAGTTTAATGATTTAAGTAAAAATTTGTTGGTAGTGAATGTGTCTTGTTTTCATATTTTAAATTTAAAAATTAAAGCCTAATGTCAAATTATGAAGTGGGCATAAATGTTTATGTGATATCTTGCTTTTCCTTTCCATAATAAAAAACTTTTACAGGTTGTTTTTGTTCAACAGCAATAATTAAATTTCTTTCATGTACAACTATATTTTCTTTGAACATGATAGTTTTCATAGCCATACTATTAGACACTCAGTCCACAATTTGATACTTTTTGGCACCCAGTCATTGGCTGTTACATTTATCCAGTTTGCTACAAAATTTCTAGCTTCTGTATTTGATATCACCCAAATTAAAACCTCATCTGCTTCTTCCATATCAATTCTTGTTTTCAAAACAGTGGCCTGGAGGTCATTAGTTCTGGCCTTCCTTGTTGTCTTTTTCCTGGAGCTGCCCTGTCTACTGCTATTCTTTGATAGTGCCCAATTACTATTTTACATAGATCTTTAATTTTTCATGCAACACTTGCCACACACAGCCGACATGCCAAAAAAAACTCTGCATGCCATGAAGATTTTCTAGTACCACACAATACAGTTGGCCTGTCAGTTACCACTGTTTCTCCTGGTACTGAAAAACCTTGGTCTCTTATGCATCAAATCTCCTCACAGCCAACTTAAATACATATACTTATTATAATGCCATCTACATCACAAACTTGGACCACACATGGTCAGCTTTGCTATTCTTTATTGTATGCAGGGTTGTCAAACAAGGCCAAATTCTTATTGTGGAAATCAATTGATTTTTTACTGTGACAGAGGCAAATATTCTGTGACAGGAAATTACAAACAGGGAATAAACCTGCTATTATTTGTCAACCATATTACTTTGTATTTATTTAATTTTTTTACAGCAACAACTAATCTTGATTCTGAGGCCATATTCACAACTTAAAGGTTGTTGTACAGAACAATTACTTTTCACCCTCTTCCCATAAAATTAACTTACATTAATTTTCTGTCACTTTGGTCTGTTGTTACTTGAAAAATTCATTAACTAACAATTTTGTTTTCATGAACTGTTAACATCTTCTTGTGCTAAACAATACAACTTAAACTGTTGCAGTGCAAACAGGAAGAGTTTGACATTATGGTAAGTTGTTCTGAATTGTTGTACAGATACATTTCACTACCTTCCCAATTTTTATAACAATCAGTGTTTGTTCACATTTAGTTTCTATGGACTCAATAATGATGGTAAAACAATCTTTAAATCTTGAAACTGGAACATATTAATTCATTATTTACATATTGTTCTTTTGAGGCATCTTATGCACTCTGAGTGGGTAAAGCATCAATATTTTCACATTTGAATGGTTTCTCAAGCTCTCTTAAGATCAATAGGATCAAACACTCCTTATTAGTTTTGCAAAACTGTGCGTAGACAGTAGGATCTCCTGCTCCCTCAGAAAATGACTGAAATTTCAGCAAAAGAGCCAGGATTTCATTTGGAATTATTTCCATTTCATGCTGCTTTCTTGCATTGCTGCACCCAATGACCAAGACAAAATGAAGGAAACAAAGTGAGATTAAGAAGCTACCAAATAATGCTACTTGGTAATAGCCAATATATACATATATATATGAGATAAGATAAGATAAAACACGAAAAATAAGAACTGTGATTGCAACTAATAGTTTCACAATATTTTGATCATCAGGCATATATATATATATACTCAATCAATCTGAAGACAGTACTGTTTTGCCCTTTGTGGGCTCATGAGTGCAGCACAGAGCTTCTGAGACATAACTCTCTCTCATATATATATATGCCAGTGACAGTGACATGAAAGCCTTTCAGCAATTCCTTTATAACATTCACTATAGGAAGAAACATTGTCTGTTTGCATAAAAAAAGAGGGTCTGGAGTGTCCATTCATCTATAAGCAGGGAAAGTTCCTACATTGATAATTGTTGTAGGATCTGCTTTTTTACACTAGGCTAGTTCATTCAAGTGCTTTCCAATATCACCCTATCTAGTGACATTAAAAGCCAATTGTAAACTCATTATGTCCTGCAATGTCCTTACATTTAAAGAGCAACAGTGAATACATGTCCACCTATCCTTTGGTAATTGTATAACCTAGTCACACTTTATGGAATGGTGAACATGATTTAACAAAACAGCACTAATAATGAACATTTTATTATTTCACCCTTCAGTTACTGCCTCCTGACCTGTATGTACTGTGACAGGAAAAGGAATAATAAGGTGAATAAGTTTCAAGAACAGGCTTTGTTAATCACACAAGTCACACTCATTTAAAATCCCTTTAAAAATGTACAATTTTACATCAGTTCACCACAGAAACTTGCAGTCACTGATTACTAAAAACTTTGAATAAGGAAAAAAAATTGGTATGCAACTATTATGAAAAACATATTTGTGAAACAAATAAAAATATATTTATGAAATGGGAACAGCTTACTGATACCAAAGGCCAGAACAACAACATTGACTCGAATTTGTGTTGATTCTAGGCAATCAGCTAAGGCAAGAATAACATGAAAATGTGAAACAAAACAAAAATCTCAAATATTCTATTTAAAGAATGGGAAATTGTAAAGGATCCTACTACAGTTGCTGCCTTTGCAAATCATATATTGAGAGCTTGGGTTTTTATAAGCAGTTTTCAGTTTTTGAAATATTAGTATCAGTAGGAAAATAGTGTAGCACTGTAAGCCAGGGTGATCAGGGTCCAAGCTGCTTAACCAAAAATTAAGTGATCTGTGATTTAAAATTGGTATTGCTTTAATGCTTTCCTACCTTTGGCTCATGAATCACCACTTTTAAAGTAGTGTAATATAGCATACTGCATATTAACTTATAAACGATGATCTTGGAATTACAAAAAAACCCAACCCTTGCCTCCCTGTGGTGTTAAGTGGGCAAAGGTTTGCCTGCTAACAAAGGCTATGGTTGCAAGCAGCATAGGGCTACAAGCCACTGGCAAGTACAAATCACTACAAATACTCAGAGAGAAGCACAAATAGATGGACTGACCCACAAGAAATCAACCTGGAAACAAAATGCCCAACAAATTGGAAAAATTTACATTGGCACAATGAACAGAATTAATATATATTAAATAATTAATTTTGGATAACAAGGCATATGAAATACATTTTAAATGCTTCATTTTACCTCTTCTCATAAAAAAAATAATAAAATAAGGAACAATTATTCATTACATTGCATGGCACAATGTAGTCCTAAAAGATTAATTCTTGGACATACAACCAAAAACACACATAAACATTTTAATAGAATTTTAATCTAATTTTTTCTTTTCAATACAAAACAAAGCATACTATTGTATAACACAATAAGTTATAGAAAGACTATTTTTTAGTGAGAAACTAAGTAATATCAGCTTCCCTCTTTTTTTTGTGAAAGCTCTTATCTTAGCATCTCTTATCATAGACTTCAGCTATAGTGTCTTTAGTTTATCGCCCACAACTTGTAGTAGTCTAATGCAATCTGAAGCCATTTACCAGGATCATAAGTTATTAAAGATAGAGATATTGGGCAGGATCTTCTTCTTCATTTTCACTATGGTTTTCTTGAACTGAGAAGGAGCATGGTACTGGGGTGTTGTCATCAATGTCATCATACTGCACAGATCTTTTGGACTGAAGCACTTAAGTAGAAAGCTACTACTAATTTCTGTTACATCTCCCATACTTCTCAGCCAAAAACTAGTAAGTTTTAATCATTCTCTTCTTCAACACTGGTGATTTTCTCTGTGAAGGGCACTCCTGAGGCTTTAATCCAACAGTTCTGAATCATTTCAGGCATGATTTCTTCATCCTTTCTCAAACAAATACAGTGATCCTTTGATCCTAACAGTCTTCAGAAACACAGAGATGCTCTTGTCTTCTGCCACCATGGACTTTATCAACTCTTGTCTAAAGTGGGCCTTGAACACAGAAATGACAC